>ONZH01029468.1:0-17909 GCA_900303285.1 Rhinella marina | reverse complement strand
CAGTTACTTACCCACATACAGACATTTCTCCCCAGGACCGTTTCCAGTATTGACTGGTTGGCTTCTGGCGGGAAGCGATATTGTCGTTGAGGTGGTGGGTCCGGTCCTTGGATATCCACCTGAACGCCAATAAATCTTCCGCAGTCGTTCTTGCTTTGGGCCCACAGATCCGGATGCTCGTACACAATGAATTTGAGGTCTATATTGTGCGAGATCTCTGGCCACTTGTGTTCGAGAACATCCATCGTGTTCTCCACTGCTGGCAAGGGTGGTCCCAGACACTGGCGTTGTATAACACACACCTTGGATTGTCTGGGGCCCTTCCAGACAATGCAATTTGCCAAATCAAGGATCCATCCGTTCTGGGTCATTACATCGGTTCCGATGATGTTGTCGGAACCGGGGTAATACCACATCGGGATCTTGAGGGTCATGTATTTGGCAAGCTGCACTGTCACCTCTTCGATCCTGTGGGCCTTTACCCCCCCTTGTTGGTGATCAAATCCGATCACCCAACACTGAGGGCTCTTGGGGTGTAAATCATGTTCGACGTTGGTGATAGAAATTTCCGCACCTGTGTCAAGCATGATTTGCGTTTCCTGTTCCTTTATTTTGGCTTTTATATGGGTCTCCCCGAAGAATCCAGTATGACAGGACATACTGGCGCTAAATCTTTAGGGATCCCTGCACTTCATTCCAAATCGACCAGACTCCCAGTAGGTACCTGTGTGGTACATACTGCCACTTGTGGTTTTGTGGAATCTTTAGATTCCACAACCACTTTTTCTTTTCTGGGATATTTACAATGGCCACACATTTGGGTGTCTGGCCTTGTAAGTAACCCTGGCTCCTATCTGCCTGCTCTCCCCCTGTTCTGGTATAATTAGGTTTCGACTTGAAACCATTATTATTGCCAGATTTCTCAGGGTAGCGGATGCGTACCAGTTGAGGACAGTTCCTCTTCATGTGTCCGAACTGTAGACACTGGTAACATCGGATGCTCCCTGTCCTTTCCAAGGGTGGAGCCGTGGGGTGCACAAATGAATTTGGTCTAGCATGGCGTACACGTTTATCTTGCGATTTAACGTGTACAGATACATGCTCCCTCACTTTCACGGACTTTTTACTGTGCAGTATATCTTGCCTACACTGCTCAATAATCATGGCCACGTCAGTAAGTGATGGCTCCCTAGCTGCACTCATCCGGATTGCAGTGTCAAGGTATGGGAACTTCTCCCCAAACATGCGGATCATGCCTTGTGGGACTCCTATACCTTGATCCATGGTTACCTTCCTGTACATGGCTTCAAACCTACTACACAACGACAAAGGCTTGTCGTGTATAGTAGGCTTGAACTTTGTCAAGATTTCTGGAGTAACGTCCCCATGACCTGTTGCCAATTTCATGAGTAAGGACAGACGATCCTCCTCATGATGAAACCGCCCATTCCTGGGTTCCGTTCTCCCTGTTGCCTCATACCTTTGGTTAAGGTGTGTCGGCAACCACAGCTTAAACAGCTCCATGCGATGTTGAGGAGCCACCGAATATTTATTACAGTGGCCCTCAAACATATCGCATGCCGTAAACGGATCTACAGTGGGATCATATTTCGGGATCTCCTTGCAGATCCGTAACAGGAAATTTATCCTTTCCATGTTGCCATGATTGGGATAATTTTCCTCCGGCCATTCCGGACGATATGGAGGACTGGAAGAGGTGTATTCTGGTTCCCACCTACTTTCATATCCTCCACTGCTGTCCTGACCCTGGAAGCGGTTGCTATGTCTATACTCCGTCGGAGTAGGAGTAAAGCGTAGCCTCCGTTGTATCTGAAGCCCCGGATCTGTAATCCGTATGAGACATGGCCTCTGTTGCCATCGCCTCCCCCTGTGCCGTTCCCGAAACACAAACCTGTTTCGTAGGCAAGGGTAACCTGCTCTCAGTACCAAGCCGTGACAGATTACTAATAACCTGCTGCAAATCCGCAATGGTTTGCGTCTTTGCAGCCAAATCCTCTCTAAGAGAGTTAGCCAGCGCATCCATGGATGCGGCTCTGTTTTTAAACTGATTTATCTCAGTGTATAGACGGAGGAGCTCTCTGTCCATGTCGGAATAATAGCTCTCCTTCTCCGAGAGTCTAGATTCCAACACACAGATTTCTCTACCCCTCTCGGCTGTACACTGGGTCCCTTCTTCTAGTTGAGTCTCAAGTGTGGCTATGTGCTTAGAATTGTCTACACAGCACTGGCAGTGGAAGTTCTCCGATGTGGAGACCTTCCCTGTCTGTGCTGCATTTACTGTCTCCGCGTGTTGTGGCTTCCAGATGCTGTCCTCAAAAGTGTGAACTAATTTGGCCAGCATCTGGAGGCGTTTTGTGGTTTTGTGAAAGATGCTTTTGCTTATGCACACTTTGTCGTGTGCATAGGCTTGGTCTAACAAAGCAGACCAAAGCATCTCCGTGGACTTGTATGAGGTGGGGAGTATGGGGTGAAATGTGCTGTTTTTGCTTAAGTGCTGCAGTGTGGCAAAGGTCATACTCACTTTTTCGGTGGCCATTCTGCGTGGACTCGTCTGCGTCCTTCTAGTTTCGGAACTTCTTTTCCCGTCCAGCCGGAGACCTTCACCCGTCTACGCTGCTTGGAAAAAGATCCTCTTCCTCCGGAACGCCTGCCGTCGACTCTTCTGGATCCACCTGAAGCGTGAATTGACTCTCGCCGGTCAGTCGTGCAAGGGAATAAAAGCACGTTACTTTTAGGTTCGCTGTTTGTGGACGCTTCCTGTGCAAACTGCCACCCACACCTGTGTTACCCGTTACCCGTTAACTTCAAGGTCGAGGAGCACAATAAAGCACGACACTGCACCGTGTCCCTCAGCTATTTGTCCGCTCCCTATCCGCCTATCTTAGTTGACGCGATAACACAATTGTGGCGCGTTCTCACAGAACAACAGTCCACAACCAGTTTGGGCTGGCTCGCCAAATGTTGAAGGGTAGATTAATTAATAATATTTTGTGGAATATTATTAATTAATATTCATAAATAGGCGTAACCGGCTGACGCTAGCTCCGCCTATTTATTTCCCACACTGTTCTATTCCCTTCACGCTACGACTACCTTATACTGTAGCGGCGGCTATAAAGACCATGTACACTGTATTTTAAACAATAAAAGGCTTTATTATACAAAACAATGTCTACCGTCTAATTCTTAGGACTATATATATATTTATATCAACGTATATAAATATATATATATATATATATATATATATATCCGCATACAATACAATATTATGCACTGACTACACTACACACTCCCACTAGCAATTCCACCCACAATACTAACTAGATAATACACACACTCACAATATACAGATAGCAGCCCACCCTTACCTATACTATACTGTCCCTGGGATATAAAGGGTTAATGAGGGATATTGCAGGGGTTAAATGGACAGGGACACGGGCAGGGCAGCAGGGGTTAGCCCAGGTCCACAGGGTAAGGGTACAGGGGTTAATGCAGGGCAGCAGGGGTTAAGTAAGGCAGGGGTACAGGGGCACTGGCAAGGCAGGGGTACAGGGGCACTGGCAAGGCAGGGGTACAGGGGCACTGGCAAGGCAGGGGTTAAATGGGGTTATGCATTGGTGGTTCAGGGGAACCAGGGTACTCAGCCAATCCTAGGGGTCTTGCTCGTTGTCTAAGGGGTTGCTCATCGTCCAAGGGTTGATTCCCGCTTCTCTTGCTCGTTTTCCAAGGGGGAGATTCTCTCTTGGGGGATGCACAGCTCAACTGATGAGCACAGGGCGATCGGGGTTTTTAAACCCGATCGCCCGCGCTCCCGTGTTCCTGCGCTGCCGGTGTGCGCGCTTGCGAGCGCATGCCGGCAGCCCTGTGCGCACGTGGTCTGGCGCAGTGAAATGACGTCACTGCGCCATCACGAGCGCACAGGAATTCACAGGCGGAGGATCTCTTTGATCCTCCTGCCTGTGAATCACCCTCGTATCTCCGGCGCTGTAATTACAGCGAGGAGGAGAACAGGGACAGGGAAACCTTTTGTTTCCCTGTCTTGTTAATCACCCCCAGCAGCGCTGAGGGTAATTAACAGAAGGGACAGAAGATCGATATGATCTTCTGTCCCTTTGAAGTACCTAAGACTGGACCAGTCATCAGGTCTCCATCTGTCCCCAGCAGATGGGCGATTGTCCATCTGCTGGGGGCTATGGGGGGGGGCACCTGGCTGAATTCATGTATCTTAGATACATGTTCATGACTGGGAATCATGCACATGTATCTATATACTTCTGGGGGATATTATATACACATAGATGTATATATATAAATATCTGGGGCATATATACATACATCTGTATGTATTAGGCACGTTGGGCATGAATGGGGGCACATCATAAAGGGGACTGTGGGACCATCTAAGGCCCAGACATGCATATGGGGCCAGAGACCCCAACGTGCGGTCATATGTATATATATATATATATATATATATATATATATATATATATAATCTATATATACACACATGCATGCCTGGTTACAGGGGCATACATGCATATACATATATATACATATCATACAGGGCCAACACTTCCTTCTACACCTCCCCTCTGTTCCCTTACTGAAGACAAATAGCAATTCATTCATAACTTCTAGTGCAAATAATAAAGGAATGGCACAACATAGAGACATAAGAATAGATGATCCAGAATTGTTATTACATGGGGAATGCATGAAGCTATTAAAACAGGCATGTCAGGAGTGGTGAAAGGTCCTCTTTAACTCTTTCCTTTGCTTTTTTAAAAGTAAATATATATATATATATATATATATATATATATACACATATATACATATGTGTTCCCTTCCCAATTCTTTCTCCATCATTCTCTTTATGCCATCTTTGAAAACCACTGCTCCCAGCCTCTCACCTTCTCCACCTACTCTTACCTTCTTCACCTGCCTAACCTTCAACAAATGTGCTGCTTCTCTCACTGTGGAACTTTCCAGATTTCAACTATCTAGATTTCCAGATTTCTAGATTTTGACATGCCTGCTTTTTTTGAATATTCTGCTTATATCTCTCACTGCCCCTCCTCCTCTTCTGCCTTTCTATGATAGCCACTGCAGTCACCCCCTCCCGGAGGGGCGCCCCTTTTTCAGAGCTTTTGACTGTCTGATCTCCATTGGAGAAGAGTGGATCCGTCCCTTCTCCCACCACGCGCGAATACCCTGATTCACCTCACCACCTGCTCACACACGGTTCCGCAGACTCATCGGTCTGCTCACATCAAACAGTTCTTGCAGACCGATCCTCCCAGTCCTGTACTGGGCTTCCAACTCCGCTCACGTCAAACAGTTCTTGCAGAGATTGGGTTGGTGTTGGGTATCTGCAGATATCACAGAGAGGTGGGCACTTTAAATACTAACTAAATGCAAGCATTGAAATCTCTTTCTTGATTTTCTAACTTCCTCTTTTTTCTTTTTTTCCAGTTCCTTAATTTCTATCATGGCATATTATAAAACACAGGCAATCTCTATCACTCTCATATATCACGCATATATCACACCTAGGTTTCAGACACTCCATTCACCCTACCACAGACAAGGAGGTGTTCTTTTAAAATCCCAAAGATTCCAAAAAGGACAATACTTGAACAGTGGTCATCACAAGCGGGAAGGCACATAGTAAGAAAAATATCTTACCTGTGTACTTGAAGGTGCAGTTCCCAGTTGCCATAATGACCAAAGCTCTTTCACGTCCCCTTGGATATCTGATGGATTTTTCCGGCTCGAAGGACCATTAACTGTCAATGCAATTTAGGATAAGTCCCAGAATAGAACTTAATACTCAGTTGTCTGTGGTGTTCAAATTATGTTAAATTTCCCCCTTCATGGTAAGAGGGTGTGGCCACAGCACAAGAAATGCACGTCCAGTCGTTTCATTGCTGATCATGCATATCTCTCCTGGTTACACCCAGAGAGCTAATTTTATTAGAAATAAATGTTGGTGTAATCACACCCCCCTTTGTCATCAATTTTAATATATCCAATCACAATCATACAAGTATACATGTAACATCAAATCAAAAGAATGATGATGGTTGCCGCCCAATGCTAATGAGGACACATACACATTACTTCATCTAGAGTATATAAGTAGAAGGTATCTGCGCTGGTAAAAAGGCAATTAAATTCCAAATTCAACACCTCGTAAGGCTGGTAATGTATAGCACCGTGAGGAGTAAACTGCAATGTCATTTCCTGTATTCTGATCAAGAATTAGCCGTAAACATACAGTGTACCTGTTTGTTTGTAATCTCCAAATCAGGAAAACATGGCTGAGTCCCAGATTTTTTGAAAAAATGTTCTCTGCGTTCCTCTTCTTGAGTGCATCCACGCTGCTCCGGCCGGAAGCAAGCGTGCACGTGGGAAACTCTGCCGGCTGTTGTCTAGGAAAAACTTCAGTGTGACGTGACACGTTGAGTACGGGTGCCTGTAGGGGCCAAGATTGATCCGACTAGTTTCGGAATAAAGCGTACTCCTTCATCAGGGATGACACATCTCCTTTCCTCTTGGACTTATATAGGCTCCCCGCCTCCTAGTATTGGCCTTATTGAAGAGTGCAGGATATTTAATGTCCGTATGTAAATTATTTCTGAACTGGTTGATTGGTTGCAAACGGTAAACTTCATAGTTGGCAGTGTGCATTCCTCTATATTTAGATCATTGAGATATGGGAACTATTATTTAATTTCTCAAGCCTCAATTATTCCCATTGTCAGGTTTTTATATATACAAGGGAAGATCCACCTTCTTCATTTGTAAGTCCAACATTTCATTCCTCCTATATTCCCATTGTCAGATTATTCCTGCACATTTTCCATTTATTAGTTCAAACACCACGTCCCTCAATTATTCTCATTGTCAGATTATTGTATATAAATGGGAAGATCCACCTTTTCCATTTGTATGTCCAATTTATGATTCCTCCAATATTCCCATTTTCAGATTATTCCTGCACATTTTCCATTTATTCGTTCAAAAATCACGTCCCTCAATTATTCCCATTGTCAGATTTTTGTATATAAATGGGAAGATGCACCTTTTCCATTTGTATGTCCAATTTATCATTCCTCCAATATTCCCATTGTCAGATTACTTCTGCACATTTTCCATTTATTAGTTCAAAAACCACGTTCCTCTATTATTCCCATTGTCAGGTTTTTAAGTATAAAAATTCGCTTTTTTCTAAATTTCCCTTTCAGAACCCCATCCCTCAATTATTCCCCTTGTCACTTTCTTCTTTGATAGTAGGTTTTCAAATCTACATCCCTCAATTATTCCCATTGTTGAATTCATATATCTATGTAAGTCTTATTTCATCTATTTTAAAAGCCAAATAACTCAATTTCCTGATTTAACCCTCTAGGGGCCAGGCTATTACAGTTAAAAATCCATCTGCATTCACTTCTGGACATTTGTTTTATATAGTCACCGCCCCTCTTATCTCTTATTACTTTTTCCACACCCCCAAATGATAAACCCTGCGGTTTACCGTAATGATGTCTCAGGAAATGGTCTGATAGGGGATGACCCTCATACTTTTTTTGGATGTTCCTAATATGTTCTCTAATTCTAATTTTGAGAGATCTTTTAGTTCTTCCAATGTATATTTTGTTACATGGAAATCTGATATAGTAAATTACTCCCCTAGTATTGCATGTAAGATGACTTTCTTGAAAATTTGAGTTTTTATTTTAAAACTAGTATTATAACAAAGAATATTCATATCCATTCAATTTAAAGAAGGTATATCAATAATACATATGATACACATATCATTGAAAAACTTACAATTAGCTATTATGAGAGTTTCATCTAAACTTCAATTAATAGCAGAGATATCTATGCATAAGTGTCTGACAGTAAGATTACTGGAGCAAGGATTCATTCATATATAGAATGGATAGTGAGGGTGGAAAAGAGAACTAAAAAGAGGAAGGAAAATAAAGTAAAAAAAAAAAGAAAAAAAAAACATCAACGGGTCGTCACGCTGAGTGTATTTTATCAGGTCGCTACAAAGAATGAAAATATCAACCATTAAGGTAAGTATTAGACTCTTCAGACTCCATAAATGCGTTCCATTTCTGCCAGATCTTGGTATATTTCCTGCTGGCACCCTGAATATTCCACTTCAATTTCTCAAATTTCTCTACTTGACACATATCACTAAACCATTCACTGATTCTGGGGGGATCACTTTGTAGCCAATGCCTAGGGATTATTGCCTTGAGAGTACATAAGAGAAAAGGAAAGAGCCTGTCGTTTAGGATGATGTTGTCTATCTTAAAAGTGTTTGTTCCACTAATTATTTCCTTGATTGGTTCCTTTTGTTTAGTGGTTCGGCAATTTATGCACATTTTGCATGGAAAAAAAATCCTTGCCTATTGTTCTTACAAGGATTCTGTTTTATAGATGGAGCCACTAGATTAGAGAGGTTCCTGGCTTTTTTAAAAATGAAAGTGGGGTGTTCTGGGATTTTTTTCACCAATTACATTATCCTGTTTCAATATGTCCCAGTATTTTCTAAAAAATTTGTTTTAGTAGGCCCTCCCTCTCACTATATTGTGTTATAATTGGAATCTTCAATTCCTCATGTGGATTAGTTGTTTCCTTTTCTCTTTGTTTTGTCTTATTATTTTGTAGTAGGGAGTTTCTATCTATTTTTCTTATTTTTCTTATTTTTTTCTTTTATTAGGTCTAATTGTTTTTTCTCATACCCCTTTTCTTCAAATTTTTTATCTAAAATTTTTATCCTCTTCTTCAAAATCTTCTATTTTAGTGCAATTTCTTCGTAATCTAGTGTACTGACTGCGAGGAATATTTGTTAACCATACTGGTAGGTAACAGCTGTCTAAAGGGATGTAGCTGTTGCTGTCTGTGGGTTTATTGTAGGATTTTGTTTGCAGCTCTCTATTTTCCACAAATATAGTGAGATCTAAAAAATTAATTTCAGTTCGACTCCAGTTTGGGGTGAAGTGAAGATAAAATTCATTTTTATTGAGGTCTTTTAAAAAACTTTCAAGCGATACTTTCCCCCCCCCCACACACACACACAAAAATAACATCATCAATAAAACGCTTCCAGAGGACCAGGTTCGCGTCGAGCTCGCCCCCTGGGTAGATGGTTAAATCTTCCCACCTCCCCATATATAGGTTAGCGAAACCCGGCGCGAACCTGGTCCCCATAGCGGTCCCCCACGTCTGGACATAAAATAAAATTGATACAATCCCCAATGAAAGCTACTTAGTCCTCTGGTATTTCATTGTTCTTCTTCAAAGAATTCCGAAGCTTCTCCTCCTTTCGTATTTTCTATAATTGTGTACAAGGATGTTACATCCAAAGTACCCAGTATAAAATCCTCTTTCCATTGTATATCCTCCAATAATTGCAGGATATGTTTACTGTGCTTTAAGTATGCAGGTAATGTCTGAACACTCTTTTGTAGAAGAACATACATATTTGGAAAGGTTTGAAGTCAGCCCGCCTATGCCCGATATAATAGGACTCAGCCATGTTTTCCTGATTTGGAGATTACAAACAAACAGGTACACTCTATGTTTACGGCTAACTCTTGATCAGAATACAGTAAATGACATTGCAGTTTACTCCTCACGGTGCTATACATTACCAGCCTTACGTTTACTTTTTTGCCTAAGGCAGAGGTGTTGAATTTGGAATTTAATTGCCTTTTTACCAGCGCAGATACCTTCTACTTATATACTCTATATTGTTTATACTTTGGTGAGTGTGGGCGACCTCACTTTTTTAAGTTATCTTGCAGCGGGCCCCAAGACCGTTTTATACGTTCTTTTATATATATATATATGTGTGTGTGTGTGTGTGTGTGTGTGTGTATATATATATATATATATATATATATATATATATATTTGTTTTTGTTTTTTTTTTCTTTTGTTTGTTCAGTTAAGCTCTTGGGGCGAGGCACACCCTAAAGCGACAGCGCAGGTGATACTCTAATTTGTTTTAACATTACTTCATCTATCTGGGAAATTCCATATGCATACAGTATTTCAACTTCTGCTAAGTTCCTGTTTTCCTATAGACATATCAAGTGATTATGAGTCATTTTTATTTTTAAGCATACATGACATCTAATGGAGATTAGAGATTATAAGATATAAGAGATATGGATATAAGGAGATGGAGACCACCTGATAATGAAATACAACCCTAGCACAATTGTGTTCACCAACTAACTAAATTTCTTTAACAACATATTGCAATATTAATCAATATATAATGTTGGCTCACCAACTGTAGATAAAATGAGTTAGAGGTGCTCTACCTTGCGGCTCACCCGTATACCGTGAGTATCAAGAATCAGCCAATAGTTTGGTAGGCACACTCTCACTTGGAATATATATGCAGTGGATGTTGTAATAGGGAAGGGTCAACAATGAGTCATCAATGGTAACATGGTATTCGTAACCTAAAATGTAGTTTAATAGTATTTAAATAGTCACTAGATAGAACAAAAATAAATAAAACCTAATATCCAGCACTGGAAAATTAAAATCCTTAAAGAGGCTCTGTCACTAGTTTTAACCATATAGCATTAGATATATGGGCACATAGGGCTCATCACCCTTTCCCCACACATACCTTTATTTCCCAGAAGGAATCAGCCATTATCCAGGAAAATGCACTTTTAAAAATATGGTAATGAGGCATCGGAGCACTGGGAGGCGGGCTTTTCCCTTCCGAGCACTGCATTTTCACCGCCCTCCTGGGTCCGTGGCATGCCCTGCTACAGTTAAACATGCCCCCTTAGGAAATGATAGACAGCGCTAGACCGTTTGGTCTAGCGCTGAAATCCCGCGCCTGCGTATCACCAATGTCCCCGGCGCATGCGCAGTGTTCGACACTGCAAGCGCTTTCTTTCCTCTGCACACGTGCCGTCACTTCGCTAGACCCGGAAGTGACGGCGCGCACCTGAACAGCTGATCGGAGCCGCGAGTGAGTGAACAGGGCGGAGGAGCGCAACATCGGGCATCCAGGATAGGTAAGTTTAATCCTCCACCAACCCTTCCCTTGTTGCTCCCACTACCACCAATATATAAAGGGTCACATTCTAAAGTATTTTATTAATGGGCATATCACACTGCCACCAATGAAAATTATTTACCCCCCCCCCAAAAAAAAATGACAATCACATGGGTTGCCATTACAGCTTATGTTGTTGTCATTTGTCACTACCACCAACGAAAATGGCCATTACAAGCCTTTAGGGCAACAGCATGCGCTGCCACAGCGGCGCATGCTGTTGCCCCTGCCACTGACACCAATGATATGGGCAACAGCATGCGCTGCCACAGCGGCGTATGCTGTTGCCACTGACACCAATGATATGGGCAACCATTAGCCAAAAGGGCAACAGCATGCATTGCAACAGCTGCGTATGCTGTTGCCCCTGCCACTGACACCAATGATATGGGCAACCATTAGACAAAAGGGCAACAGCATGCTCTGCCACAGCGGCGTATGCTGTTGCCCCTGCCACTGACACCAATGATATGGGCAACCATTAGCCAAAAGGGCAACAGCATACGTTGCAACAGCTGTGTATGCTGTTGCCCCTGCCACTGACACCAATGATATGGGCAACCATTAGCCAAAAGGGCAACAGCATGCGCTGCAACAGCAGCGTATGCTGTTGCCCCTGCCACTGACATCAATGATATGGGCAACCATTAGCCAAAAGGGCAACAGCATGCGCTGCAACAGTGGCGTATGCTGTTGCCACCGCCACTGACACCAATGATATGGGCAACCATTAGCCAAAAGGTCAACAGCATGCGCTGAAACAGCTGCGTATGCTGTTGCCCCTGCCACTGACACCAATGATATGGGCAACCATTAGCCAAAAGGGCAACAGCATGCACTGCCACAGCGTATGCTGTTCAGCATGCGCTGAAACAGCTGCGTATGCTGTTGCCCCTGCCACTGACACCAATGATATGGGCAACCATTAGCCAAAAGGGCAACAGCATGCACTGCCACAGCGGCGTATGCTGTTGCCCCTGCCACTGACACCAATGAATTTGGCATATATATAAGCCAAATAAGGGCAACAGCATGCGCTGCCACAGCGGCGTATTCTGTTGCCCCTGCCACTGACACCAATGATCTGGGCAACTATTAGTCAAAAGGGCAACAGCATGCACTGCCACAGCGGCGTATGCTGATGCCCCTGCCACTGACACCAATGAATTTGGCATACATAAGCCAAATAAGGGGAACAGCATGCGCTGCCACAGCAGCGTATGCTGTTGCCCCTGCCACTGACACCAATGATTTTGGCGTACATAAGCCAAATAAGGGCAACAGCATGGGCTGCCACAGCGGCGTATGCTGTTTCCCCTGCCAGTGACACCAATGATATGGGCAACCTTTAGCCAAAAGGGCAACAGCATGCGCTGCCACATCAGCGTATGCTGTTGCCCCTGCTACTGACACCAATGAATTTGGCATACATAAGCCAAATAAGGGCAACAGCATGCGCTGACACAGTGGCGCACGCTGTTGCCCCTGCCACTGACACTAATGAATTTGGCATACATAAGCCAAATAAGGGCAACAGCATGCGCTGCCACAGCGGCGTATGCTGTTGCCCCTGCCACTGACACTAATGATTTTGGCGTACATAAGCCAAATAAGGGCAACAGCATGCGCTGCCACAGTGGCGTATGCTGTTGCCCCTGCCACTGACACCAATGATATGGGCAACCATACACTAGGACCCGCACCTATATCGAGAACAGGGCCACGAAAGTGAAGGAGGGCGCACCGCGCATGCTCGGCCGCTCTCCATTCTCTTCAATGGGGCTGCCGCAAATAGGCAAGCGTTGGCTTGGCTATCTCTGTTGTCTCCATAGATATTTCGGGTAGCGCACCGCGCCCTCGTTAACTTTCCGGGGCCCCATTCTCTATATATGTAGGTGCGGGACCAGCACCAATAGGACAATGGGGGGCATAGCATAGCGATATGCCACCATTGTCTGAGATTGGAAAAACCCTTTAATATAAAAAAAGTCATAAATTATTTTTTATTTAATTTAGAAATAAACAATAAATAATATGTTATTGTACACATTATATAATACTTTAAATCAAATAACTCCCTAAGTTGGATTACAATATGTTTAGACATACTTATTAAAAAAAATGTTTCCACTATATTTTATTGTTTTGTAAAAATGTATTATTATTTTGTGATTTATTATTTATTATTTAAATTTTTTTTTATTATTACAGAAAGCTATTTTATTATATTGATATTAAAAAATATAAAATATTTATATTATGTACTGTTTATATTAAGCTGCATTAATTTTTTATATTTAAAATTTAAATATATAGGATATTTTATAAAAATAAAAATTCAAGATGACTGAGAATATTGGACAGAGTGAGGTAAGGTTAAATATTTAATTTTTAACTTATTTTTTGTTTATTTATTTATTTTTTATAATATACTGTATATGTTAATTTTTCATTGATGTTTTATGTTTTTATCTTCAATGAAGGCCGAAGATACACGTTCAAGAGAAGAAAATATAAAAAAACACACCAGTTGTGGAAAAAACGCCTCAAAAATACAACACACAATGTGTTTTAAAGGAAGAAGTAGTAATCTGCATATATAAATCTCAAGGAAAAAAAATGCATCTTTTATTTACATTATTTATTATTCTCTTTGGAAAAAGATATTGAAGAAATTTTATATATTCTCCAATTATTTAAATATTTAATGATAATAATGGACGATGTCAAAGGTAGTGATCTATGGTATGTTTTATTTTTTATTAAATATTACAACAATTAGTATAATTATAATTTAAACTAATAAAATGCAATTATTCTTTTATAAAAAAAATTTTTTTACAGAATTCGGGATGTATTACAAATTATTAGAAAAAAAATATCAATAAAATGAAAATATATATTTAGATTTCTGAGTTATATTTTAATAACTTATAATTTTTTAAATTCTATATTAATATAGTATAAAAAAAGTGTTAATTTTAGATGGTATTATTGCGTAAAGTGTTATGTATGATTGATAGTCGAATTTTTTAATGTAAATTTTTTTATTATTTTTTTTTAATTAGGACCATGATCATCAATATATAATTTTTTTTGTTTATTTAACAATACGCCATAAAAATTATAAGTAAAAAGTTTATAAAAATTTCAAGTGAAATACATAGAGAATGATATCAAATTGAAGACATTATTCTAATTAAAAATTATTTTATTTTTTAACAACTAAAGATATTTAGTTAATATTAGATACATTTTTAAATTAGAAAATGTTATTATTATTTATTATTTATTTTGTTAAAATATAATTATAATTGAATGTTTTTATCAATAATTAAATACATTAAAAATTATTACTAATTCTCTATAATCTATTAATATTAATTAATATCAATATATTAATTTTTTCATTTCATAGGAAGTGGCCACCGAACATTCTAGTAGAGATGAAAGTACAATTTTGAGTGTCACAACGGGAGATGATTCTAATATTATAATTGAATCAAACTATGACATCTTGGGTTGTTTTGTTCAAGACAGTGATAATAACGTTGAGGTAAGTTATAAAAATAAAATTTTTTATTAGTTTATAATAAATATAATACATGTATATAACTAAATTTAAAATAATTATTATTATTTTTTAATGTAGTCTATTTTTTCGGTTCTTGATATTGAATGTGATGCACAAAATCTCAATCTATCCCAATGGAGCATGCAGAGACTGAAGATACTGAGGTTATGTTGAATACATTAATAAGATTGATAATTTTATTTTTAGAAGAAAATTGCATCGGATTATTAAAATAATATTTTTCATACTTTTTCAGATGCAGTTACTTTTAATTACCACTAATAAACTGGACTCCTAAAACACTTTTTACTAGGTATGCATTAAAATGCCGCATTTGTGCGGTGCTGGGTACATATAAATAAATGAGAATAAACCCTGGGCTGACCCTACATCCCTAGGGTAAGCCCTTTGCCCAGGGATACCTCCAGGTGGTAGAGGTACCCTGTCCCCGTACCTAACCTGCGGGCCCTAAACGGCCCTATAATATGCAGGATAAAGGGATAGTTCACAAGAACACCACCCAGATAAGATATCAAAACAGCCCCGACGCGTTTCACCCATAACAGGGCTCCTCAGGGGGATTTGTTAAATATTATGCGGAAATAAGGCAATTAAATATGATCACCAATAGGCACATAATAGATAATAATAGATAGTCCCGTCTGGGATAAGTACTTGCCACCCACAGCCTTAAGATACGATCATTAGTGGATCCTAAAAAAAATTATGTATATAAATAAATAAGTAAATGAAAAAACTGTACCACTGCCCATTATACATAGTAAGTGAATAAAGAGAATACTCACATTAGTGGCAGTGTAATAGAGGATATGATAATCCAAAGGCGGCAGTATGTACGGTGTGTCACTACCACCTGAAAAAACATACAGAAGGCGTATATGAAAAATCACAGCGCAATACTTATAAATATCCTACATAGATGGTAAAGTACTTACATTGGTGGCAGTGTGTTGTAAAGTAATCCCAGGCGGCAATGTGCGCGGTGTACCGCTGCCGCACTGGGTTTAAATAGACCCGACGCTCCCATCCTTCCGGAACTCACGAAAGGGTGAGTTCCGGTCGGTGTAACGCACACCGGAAGTGTGCTGCGTTCCACGCAGAGACCGGCCTTCTAATAGTTGATTCCGGTATATGGAGCGCAACAGTGGAACACAAATGCGTTCCACTGTTTAAAATGCTGAAAAAGGGGGTCAAAATGTAGTAGAAAAAAGGAAAAATAGACTGGGGTGGTTGGGAGGACTATTGAAAGAAAAAAGGACTACTATTGGTATGGTGAAAAGGATGAAATAGACAATGAAGAAGGGGGAAGAAAAATATATATAGATAAAAAATTAAGATGATACAGTAGATAAGGTGGTAAATCACTCCACCTTTAAGCAGATTAACTGGCAGATTCTTACTGCCATGGCTAGTAGGCAAAACCCTAAAGGCACAGGGGGATCAATATCCCCCCCCCAAAAAAAAAAAAAAAAAGGGGGGGGGGGAATGTACATAGTCTCAAATAAAGCAGGTATACGCAAGTCTCTCATTGAGACCCAAGGGTGACTGGGATCGAAAGTGATAGATCCACTCAGTTTCCTTCTGTAGAATCTTCCGATCCCAGTCACTCCTTCTCGATGAACGAGACATTTAATTTTTCCACTTCCCTAAAAGCATTTCCCAACACTGCTTTAGGGTATCCTCTTTCCCGTAAGCGATTCCGGAGCTGTCTCGATTCATACAGAAATGTAACATGATCAGCGCAGTTTCTACGGATACGCAGAAACTGCCCTTTTGGAATTCCCCGTTTAAGGGTGTAGGGATTTTGATTTGGAGTGGTAATACTGAGGAGTTCGATAAGTTCATGTCAGTATTGAATAACAACGATATTGGTCTGTACTTTACATCTGTTATTGACAATGTTTCCCTGACTTTCTTGGACCTAAATCTCCAGATTCAGGGTAATCACCTCACTACCACACTTTTTCGTAAACCCACTGCTACAAATAATATACTTCACTGGGGTAGTTATCATCCCTACACCCTTAAACGGGAAATTCCAAAAGGGCAGTTTCTGCGTATCCGTAGAAACTGCTCTGATCATGTTACATTTCTACATGAATTGAGACAGCTCCGGAATCGCTTAAGGGCAAGAGGATACCCTAAAGCAGTGTTGGGAAATGCTTTTAGGGAAGTGGAAAAATTTAATAGGAATGATCTCCTAATACCTCGTATACGAGAAGCAGATGGGTCCCCCACGATTAGACTTATATCTACACATGATGTTGCAAATAGGGAGGTTAGGAGCATCCTCAGTAAGTTCTGGCCAATTCTATTAATGGACTCAGATTTAAGTAGAGCTATAGCACCATATCCCCAAATCACGTACCGCAAAGGTAGAAGTTTGAAAGACCGTTTGGTACATAGTCACTATACCGCACCCAAGAACAAGTACATGGTTAGATAGGAGACCATCTGGCATTTTCAGATGTGGCAATTGCAAGGCATGTACTTTCCTTCAAACTACCAAGGGGGTGACGTGTTCGATAACACACACCTCTTACCCGGTAAAAGATTTTATCAATTGTAGGAAAACAGGCCGAACCGGTTGGACAGATAGTAACATAGTACATAGTAACATAGTTTATAAGGCTGAAAAAAGACATCTGTCCATCCAGTTCGGCCTGTTTTCCTATAAGTTGATCCAGAGGAAGGCAAAAAACCCCTGTGAGGTAGAAGCCAATTTTCCCCACTTTAGGGAAAAAAATTCCTTCCCGACTCCAATCAGGCAATCAGAATAACTCCCTGGATCAACGACCCCTCTCTAGTAACTATAACCTGTAATATTATTACCCTCCAAAAATACATCCAGGCCTCTCTTGAACTCTTTTAGTGAACACCACCTCCTCAGGCAGAGAGTTCCATAGTCTCACTGCTCTTACCGTAAAGAATCCTCTTCTATGTTTGTGTACAAACCTTCTTTCCTCCAGACGCAGAGGAGGGCCCCTCGTCACAGTCACAGTCCTGGGGATAAATAGATCAAGGGAGAGATCTCTGTACTGACCTCTGATATATTTATACATAGTTATTAGATCTCCCCTCAGTCGTCTTTTTTCTAAAGTGAATAAGCCTAATTTTGATAATCTTTCTGGGTACTGTAGTCCACCCATTCCAGTTATTATTTTAGTTGCC
>ONZH01029466.1:0-20209 GCA_900303285.1 Rhinella marina | reverse complement strand
TTTTTGTTGTGCAGCTAGCACCTGGATGGTCTGGTTTATGGCATGTTGCGTTACAGAGGGTGCAGTTACTAGAGCTTTTCTTCAGAGCTTCCAGCACTTCCGTTGTAGCAGTTGCCAAGTACATTCATCCCCAGGACAACAGGGCAATTGTCATCTTCTGGAACCTGAATCACGACTACTCCTTGATGTGGGAGTTCGGTACCTTCAATCTGTAAGGTAGGTTCCCAATAACCTAAGATAGGTACTGTTTGGCCATTAGTGGCTATGATGTGGAGCCAGGATTCTGGAGGTTGTTGTCAGCTGGGCTCCGTTCTGGCATTTTTTGAACGCTGCTTGACGGATGGTAGTTACTTTAGATCCGGTATCAATTAAAGCAGAAAACTTCGCTCCATTGATGACAACTTCAATCACGGGACGAGTGCCCACATACTTAGGCATAAAAGCTGGATTGTTGGGACCTAGTATTCTTCCTCCTGAGGGGCGGTCCTTGGCCTCGGGGGATACTCTTAACTGCCAACACTCCCTTTCAGTGTGCCAGGCTTCTGACAATGCTGGCATATGCGTTTTCTGGAGCTACGATATCCAGGATTTGACACTCTACCGGTCAGCCGACGTCGCTCTTCCCGTGGACCGGGTGTAAGATGACCTTGTGAAGTGGAATTCTCCTTCTCAGTCTTGGGCTGATGTTCCAATCGCTCCAGCTGCTTCCTCATTCTCTCCACAATCTCAGCTAGGAGGGAGACTTGAGCAGTCAGGGCCGCGACAACATCTGGGACAGGTGCCTGGGACCCATGTTCAGCTATCTGGCCATAGACAGTAGGTCGCATGACAGGCGATTTCTTCTTGACTTCAGGAGGTTCAGACTGCTGACCTTCTCCCAGAATGCCAATAGCAAGCTCCTTAAAATCTAAGAACGGGGTATCTGGGGTGTTGAGCTGACAGCATCTTCAGCTGACGTTTGAGGGATTCGTCTAAGACACCTTCAATAAACTGTTCTCTGAGGGTTTGATCTTGTCCCTCAGCTTCACGGGGGTCTATGTGGATAACTGCACGCAGAGCTTCTTGCAGGGACAGGGCAAAGTCTCTCAAAGTCTCCTTTGACTGCTGTCGCTTTCCAAAGAAGCGCATCTTTAGCTCAGAAGCGGTTCTTGTTTCAAAGGTGGTACTGAGCCTGTCTAGGATCTGCTCGGCTGTTTTTCGCTCCGGCCTAGGCCAGGACTTGACCTCCCGGAGTGCAGCTCCCTGTAACTGGCCAATCAGGATCTCCACTTTCTGGTCCTGAGATACTGGATATAGCTTAAAGGTAGCTAACATTTTATCACGGAATTCCCTGAGTGAATGGGGTTCTCCTGAATAACGTGGGAGCCAAGGTGCTCCAAAGTAATATGGCATAGTCAGAGGCATGATGCATGTGGCTGCAGCAGCTGCTGGTGTATCACCGCAGTCTAAGTGGGTGCTATCTTCACTGTCAGACATGGCTTTTGCTACCTTGTATCAGACTAGAGGGTTCAGTGCCAGTTAGAATGCAATTTAAGTACACGTTGCTATGGGTAACAGCAACAAAATTGGTGCGTGGCTCCTTTAAGAGTCGCTGCAACTTCTCAATTTTGTAGAGTATGATGCTCTAGCAAGTAGATTATAGCCCATAACAGTCTTTAGCAAGATTATTTTCCCAGTGGTACTCACTCAGACCTCTGGACATTGCTTCTTAGGATCCAGGGAAGAAAAAGCTGCATTTTCCCTTTTCCAAAATGGCCGCCGATTCACTTCCTGTATGGTTTGTAGTTGATTTCTTTGTCCTCCTGGGAACTTGTACTCTGTACTTCTGTTCCTCCTGCTAGAAGATTGGTTCATCTGTGGAGGCGGGCTGTTTGGGATCCTCCCCTCTGCTTGGTGGATGTCTTCCTTCTCCTGAGCTGAAACCCACATCCAAGATGGCTGATTAACCCCTGTTTTGCCACAGTGCAGCAACTAATATAGGCTCACACTTTCCAGTAGTAAGTAAATGCAATAAAGTCTCTTGTAGGGGGTTTGATAGATAGAGGGGTGCTTCCCAAGCACATAAATTAGATCCTGTTCGTGACGCCATTTTTGCAACGACCGGGGTGCCGCGGTTGCTACGGGGGCGACCCTTTCCCCCTCCAGGGCCCTCTAAGGTGTTTCCCTTTATGTCCCAGCGGTAGGAGTGCCAAGGGGGATTTAGGCCACTCATGTCTTTAGTGGTGTTGTCACGGTGTTCCTACCTCGTGAGACGAACAGGCCCCAGGCGGTGGCTCCGGCTGCAATAAGTTTACTAGGAGTAGTAATTGAGGGTCGTCAGGTGGGAATGATGCGCAGACTTGTATGAATGGTCCAACGTAGTTTTATTAACTGATCTTGGTAGGCAGATAACAAGTTTCATTCCTCAACTTGGTGTCCAGCAAGTGCAGCTTTTACTTATACTTGGCAGATGCTTGGAAATTCAGGTTTCAGGCTTCCTGTTCTAAGCTGAGGTTACCACTTAAGTCTGGCTTCCCTTGAGAGTATTGTTGCGCCTTATTACAGGCTATATTTCTCTGTCTTTAGGGCGCAGCAGAGCTGAAGGTGCTCCACTGTCCTGCACATGTCCTCCCTGATCAGGGTATAGGGGACAACTCCATGACTAAAACTCGTCTTAACTGTCATTTCCTCTCACTCTGCAGGAAGTTGGAAGAGATTAACTTCTCTCCAGCAGAGGGGGTCAGAATGGACTAAGGACTGTACCATTCTGATAAAACTACATCTGAATCTGCCATAGTATTTACTGACACCTGCTGGTACACCAGGTACATTACATGGGAAACAGTTGCATAACATTGAATATAATACATATTAATGCTGGTGATGACATTAATGCACGGAATTACATTTTCACAGTAGCCTACAGATAGAAGCTGGTTATGAAGAGTTGTAACACTACTCTGGGGTGTTACATATGCTATCTGGCTAAGTGCATAATTCTCTAAAAAACACTGTACAATATATATATATAGGACACATTGCAGTACCTGAAAAAGAATACAGACAATGGGCTAAAGTGCTTGAACGTTGCTGAACCTGTAAAAACATTATTGCTAAAATACAGCAAAGACAATTATGCAAACATTTTAGTGCAATTTTACATTTGCAAGCATAAAAGGCTCTCATATATACGTTTGAGTCTCTCCTCATGGCTGCTTGATAATAAAACACCGGAACCAGGGGCATACCGTCAATATAGGCAGACCATGCCGTTGCTATGGGGCCCATGAGCTTGGGGGGCCCGGCTAGGCTGCACAGCCCCGCCCCCTTTCGGACTTAAATACATGCTGCTTGTAATACTACAGAGATAAACACTGGCCCCTGTCCTCCTCCTGATTCCTCCCCTCCTCCGTGCCACAGCTGCCTAGTTCGCTGCTTGTTGGTCAGCTGACACCTGACCTCCGGTCTGCTTCTGTCGGCGTGAAGCGTCACAGTCCAGAGCCTGAGCAAGGTGAGAGCCCATCCATCTAAATCGCAGCCTGCAGCTGACGTTCTAAGACCCTGTGACCTAAGAGCCTGACTACCAGACAGTAGGTATGACTGACCCAGCCAGAAGAGGCAACTGCAGTGAGGATATTTTGTGAGTGACTGTAAGAGGGTAAATAGTCACTCACTCTGTCCTGCAATGT
The DNA here is from genome assembly GCA_900303285.1 of Rhinella marina. Lineage (NCBI taxonomy): Eukaryota > Metazoa > Chordata > Amphibia > Anura > Bufonidae > Rhinella > Rhinella marina. The sequence continues at coordinate 16,541 of ONZH01029466.1, read as the reverse complement.
GGAATGGGGAATATGGGGAGGGTCGGTGCGGCTTGCACTACTAGTAATAGCTTACTGTAAGTGCAAGGCACACATCTGAAGTACAACCCTTCCCTCATAGACATCATCCCATAGAAATACAACTCCCACCTCCACACTCATTTTAACTCTTCCTGCTCTGCTATGTACATATACAGCATAGTGATGGCACAAAACTCAGAAGCTGTTGCTGTTGGAGCTAGTGCCAATTCCACCCTTTTAACTCTCTCAATGCTCTGCGTGAACATTACAAACATAATATACAATAAACGTAGTAAAATGTAAAAACAAAAAAAACACTAAATACACTTTTATTAATTAATGCGACTTTCTTCATCAATATCACCCCCACTAATCAGCTGTAATGTACTTTGTATTGGGAGGAGGGCCCAATTCCAAGTTTTGCTATGGGGCCCCATGATCTTTATGTACGCCACTGACTGGAACACAGTCCAAAATGCTATTGTAATCCACGTGAGGTCATTTTATAATCCAAACAGGTAACGTGTAATCCACATGGATTGAGCAAATAGAGAACCAGCCAGTAGTTGGGTTCTTTAGATGAGGGACCTGAAGTCTTCCTTGCTTGAGCTGCTACTGAATGACATCAGAGGACGCTCCTGCCTCCTGTAGGCCAAGCTCGCTGTCATGGTGGAACTCCACTGCCCTCTTCTTCCAGAAGTTGGACTTGACCAGGTCCAGGTGGTGGTCACACTGGTGAGCGCTGCAGCCACTTGCACTTTTCCAGATCCTCCTGCCGGGACAGCAGGGGTAAGGACTTCTGGCTGCAATGGTGGAGGCAAGGTTGCACCCAGGGAAGAAGCCCCAGCTCCCCTGGCTGCTGCTGGCTTCATCTTCCACGGTAGTTGGTACTGGTGGATCACCGTGGATTGGAATGTAAATGATGATGTTGTCAGCTGACCCAGCTCAAAGGACTGTTATGTTGGTGGTGGCAGTCCAGGTATCAGAAGCTTCGGCTGTGGCTGTGGCTTTTTCCTGAACCGGATGACACCATCTAGTGACTTCTGAAGGCAGCACACCCATACTTCGCCTGGTGGTTCCTCCGGCCAAACTTCAGGTGGTGATATTGGGACCAGGGGCTTAGATAGTAGGGTAACCCCGATAGGGAAGGGGCCTTTCAGGGATGCCATGGGGTGTACTCCACCTGATCCCCCACATACAGGCTGTGACGGGGTTGGGGCAGGTACGGCCATTTAACTTACCTGCGGCCCACAAAGTACTCCTCGCCATCCTCGTCTTCTGTCAGGAAGCCAGAACCTTGCTCAACCGAAAACCACAGGACAGTTCCCTTTTGGCGAACCAATGTAGGATCTCCCGGCCTACGGTGGTCTAGTACCTGGATGACCCAGTCCTTCACCACATTCTTTTAGTCTCAGAGGGTCTGCTCGTGGGCCGTCACTGATGCTGGCACAATCGGGTTCTGCCTTATGGAAGGTGTTGTTGATTTCCTCCTGGCCGGGAAGTGGACGATCCAGCCACCTCTGCCGGACCAGCCGCACCAGCCACCTCACCAGCCAGCAAGGAGAATATGGACACTGAAGCCGGTGAGTCTCTCTTGCACAGTTGTGACAACTTGATGTCTGGAGCAGGCGGTGATTCGAGGAATTCGTCCCCAAAGACCATTTCACTCCACTTCGCACGCAGTTCTTTAGCCACGATTGCTGTACTGTTCAGTGTTCAGCGCTGGTCTAAACTGCTTCAGAGGATGGAGGTGTAATGAGGGACGAGTCTTCATTCCCTGTATGGTCCAATAGTTAGTTCCCAGTGGCCCGTCTGGTTTTTCCCCGCTCTTGAGGAGGCGTATCCTCATTTTCCCGGTTCACGAAGAATGCGTACGTTACGAACATAGTGTACGTAGCATTAGCGTTCAAAATTTTATGACAATTTACGAATAATACAAAGCAAATCCAAAAAAATTCGGATTCGCTTCAGAGTAAAAAATTTGTAAGATTCAATATGAATCTATGAAGCGGCGAATAGATTCGCTCATCTCTAGTCATGAGGTCATGCTGCGGATATTTATTGACGGTGTCCTTAAAGGGGTTGTCTCACTTCAGTAAGTGGTATTTATCATGTAGAGAAAGTTAATACAAGGCACTTACCAATGTATTGTGATTCTCCATATTGCCTCCTTTGCTGGCTAGATTCATTTTTCCATCACGTTATACACTGCTCATTTCCATTGTTACAGTCCAACAGCAGTGGCCGTGCTTGCACACTATAGAAAAAAGGAATACCCGGGACCATAGGCGTTTACATACTGTAGGTTGGTGCTTTTTCCTATGTTGTGCAAGCGCGACCTCCACTGATGGATTGCAGGGTGGTCCTAACCATGGAAACGGGCAGTGTATAATTTGATAGAAAAATTAATCCAGCCTAGGGATGAGCGAACTTTTGAAAAGTTCGGTTCGGTTCGCTTCGGCGAACTTTCTTGAAGTTCGGATTCGTACGAACCGAACCTAAAACGAACCTTATACGAACGAATATACGCATATTTGAGAATCTACACTAATACGTACGCTAATGCGAACATTCCCGCACAAATAACGAACATACAGTCTAGCGTTGTCAAAGGTACGCTACTTAACTGAATATGTACGCATTTGATGTGCCGTTTTTATTTTAACCAGATTCGTCTTAAAAGTTCTTAAACGAATCTGGTTCGTTACGGTTCTGTTCGCTCGTCCGAACGAACGTTCGGACGAACGAAAAATAATAACCCATCTCGGCCATTCTCCTCCCAAAAGGGTGGTTTGACACGAGGGTCACACCAGGATACAAGGGATTGTAGGAGTAATAAATAATCCCTTGTATCCTGGTCTATTCTGTGGAAAAAGTAAACTTTATTTACGAACCTGATTCATACGAACTTGACGAAAGTTCGGTTCGGGGACGAACCGAACGTTCGGTAAAGTTCGTAACGAATCTGGTTCGTTACGGTTCGGTTCGCTCATCCCTAATCCAGCCAGCAAAGGAAGCAATATGGAGAATCACAATACATTAGTAAGTGTCTTGTATTAACTTTCTCTGCATAATAAATGCCACTTGCTGAAGTGAGACAAGCCCTTTAAGGCTTGGAGATATTGAGGTGATGTTGAGATGGTAACTCTTCACCTTCTCACAGATTTTGGTTTTCCACTTACACATAGAAGTACTGTTATAATCGACGAGAAGAGAAGGATTATCTGTGAAGTATATAAAAAAAAAAGAATTTAAAAATAGGAAAAGTCCAGAACAAAATGAAGTATTGCATAAAGCAGGAATTAGACGTATAAACCCTCAGAAGGGGGAACAGCCGAAAATAAAAGAAATAGCTCAAACAGGAAGTCCAGCACGGGATCGTGAAAGAACAAAGACCGTAGTAAACGTCCGAGGAGACTGAAATATTTTTTTTTTTTTTAAATAAAGAAAACAGCAATACATTTGTCCAAAGGCCACGTCTTGTGCTGCAGTTCAACTGAAGGCAATTAGGTTAAGTTACAATATCAGACATGAAAAAATATGTCAATCAGCAGATTTATGTAAAATATTAAAGGGTTTGTTCAGGTTCAGACCTGAATCCGATCATATCCCCATCTTCACCTCTCCGGCCCGTTGATATGAGCATCAGAGCATTTTTTGTTTATCTTGGCACAATGATGGACGGAGGCTTCTACCCAGCAGTTTTTCCAGTGATGTCACTGATGGGCGGGCTTTAGCCATTTTAAAGGATAGGACAATGCTAAAGTCTTCCCATTAGTGCCGGTGACATCACTAGGCCTTTGACTACACAGATGATATTATTCGATGTTGATCACAAGATTTTATTCTTTATCTTTTTTAGTTGATGGGCGGACAGTAACTGAACCAACCTCTGGTGAGACTTTACCTGTTACTCCTTTTGTCATCCTATTTGGTTTGTTTTGTCCATTCAATTTTATCACATTTTTCTTTCTCCTTATTTTTCCTCCTCCTCCCTTTTATCCTACTCCTCATCCTCTCCTCCTCCTTTCTCCTTGAATTTTTCCTCTCCTCTCCACTTTCTCCTTATTTTCTCTACTCCATCCCCTTTTCTCCTCCTTTGAATCTTCTTACTTCCTCTACACCCCCTCCATCTCACCTCCTCTATCTCCTTCTCCTCTTTCTCCTTTTCTTTCTTCTACTTCTGTTCCTTACTTTCCTCCTCTTTTTTCCACTTTCTGTATCATTTTTCCTCTTTCTTTTCTTCTTCTTCTACCACTTTCTCCTTCCTCTCACCCTCCTTTACCCTTAATCTTTTTTCTTCTGTCCCTTGATTTCCCTCTCCTCTTTTTATCTCCTCCTCTTCTTTTCCTCGTCTTTTGCCCCTCTTTCTCTATTTCCTCCATTCTCCTTCTCTTCCTACTTCTTATCTTCTGCCTTGTTCTTGTCTCTTCTGTTTTCCCCCTCCCCATTAAATTTTATCACATTTTACTTCTCTTTCTCCTTATTTTTCCTCCTCCTCCCCTTTATCCTGCTCCTCATCACCTTCTCCTCCTCTTTCTCCTTGTGATTTTCCTCTTCCATTTTCTCCTGTATTTCTCTTCTCCTCCTTTTACTCCCTCTATTCCTCCCTCTTCATCTGACCTCCTCTATCTCCTCCTCCTCCTCTTTTTCCTTTTCATTTTTCCTTCCTTCCTCCTTTTTCCATTTTCTGTATCATTTTTCCTCTTTCTTTTCTTCTTCTTCTACCACTTTCTCCTTCCTCTCACCCTCCTCTATCCTTAATCTTTCTTCTTCTATCCCTTGATTTCCCTCTCCTCTTTATATCTCCTCCTCTTTTTCCTCTTCTTTTGCCCCTCTTTCTCTATTTCCTCCATCCTCCTTCTCTTCCTACTTCTTCTCTTCTGCCTTGTCCTTGTGTCCTCTGTTATCCCCCTCCCCCATGCAGTATTCTCCATGACTACTCACAAAAAGCTGTTACCAACTGCATCACCTGATCCTTTTAAAATTTGCCGATTGGCTGAGAGGGATCATGTGATACTCCATGTGACTCCACACAATGAGGAAGCTTTTTATTTGCAGCCCCCAGTTAGCACTTTGTGTATCTGTTCTATGAGTTTATCTGTGTCCACAAGTGTACATTTTCTGGGGTATCTCTCCGATGCCTTTATTTCAGTAGTTCTGACACAGTGTTAGGATATATTTAAGTACCATAATAGATATGAACCTAAATCACACTGGCAGATCTTTAATTTTATCATCTTTACATCTTCCACAGGTTCAGCTTTATACCGAGATGTAGCGATTGCATTCATATGTGGAATGAGTATTGTCTTGGTAATCCTTCTGCTGTACAAACTGATTCAAAGGCAAGATCTTGTATTTTTTGTACTGTCTGTTGTCATTCTCCTCAGAATCTACACAACGTTCCTGTGGTTCCTGTGGTTGTGTAATACAAAAGTATGGCAAAACATTACATTGTGAAAGTAAAGACGTCCCTATTAAAATTGCAAATAATCAAAATTCAATGTACCTGCAATACCCTGCCTGACCACCTGGTGTGCTGTAACAACCCAGATGTGTTCATTTCAGTACGTCACTCCTAGAGGTCGAAATATGTGAAACAATTTACATTTTCTTCTAGAGGCTGGAGCATAAACAATATGCCATTCTCTCATCACTTATGCAAATTTTTTAGGACAAAAATAACCAAAAAGAAGACCTATGTGAGAACGGTAGAACAGCCTACCAGGGCAGAACCACCAACAGATGAGATATACATGAACGTCAAAAAACGTGGACAGAAAGCTGAGGTACACTGCTTTTGCTTGCTTTTTTTTTTTTTTTTTAAACATGATTAATTTGTGACACTGTGTGAAGAGATATGTACATTACAGGTGCTATCTGTATGAGGCCACCCAGTGGTTGTGTTGTGTACTGCAGCCTGTGGAGGATTTGGCTAGTGTTGACAATACTGTGTTGAATTTATTTCATGAGAAATTCCGGTAGGGATGAGCAGATCTACTCTAACGAACCAATGTGTCTCATGAGCAGGAGCTCTCCACCTGTGAGGGGTTCTCCACACTAATGAAGAAGTGCCCACCTGCTGTTCTCGCCTGGCATTGTCAGTCTAGTGCCTATCATTCTCAGTAATACCACATTTATATAGCCTTTAGTGTGCTTCAATGCTGAAAAAATAAAAACTTTGGGAAAAAATATTTTTTTCTTTTAATATTCCCATCCATTAATTTCTAATGAACTAAGGTAAGGTTCTAAGGTACCACTTGGAACCGAACCCGAGTTCTGTGTCAAGGTTTTTTACAATAGAAATTAATTCCCGAAGTTATTACATTAAGTGTCGTAAGACTTCTCAAAGTAATAACTTCGGCTCATCGGAGCCAATACATTCTAATACTGTACGGAGAGCACACTCCTTACAGTATTAAAACTAAGTTTTATGTAAATCGATTTGGGATGAAGCATTCATAGTCGATTTGCTCATCGCTAACTTTTTCTACTACTTTTTAGGGCCCCATCATGCAATTGTTGGATTGACACTTGCATTTATTGAGTACTGTACTATACATACAGTAATTGAACAGATTCTGTCCATGCTCTTCTCAGTTGTGGGAATGGATGGTAGGTTGTCTCCCTAAGCACAGTATCACATGTGCAGTCTGGGAAATACAGTCCGTGTGACGACCACCATTACCATACTGATTGTGGTACGGCTGACCCAAACCTACTACATCATAGTGATACATGATGCCATGAATTCCAGCTCAGGTCTGACGTCTTGTACTCAGTAGAACAATGGTTGGACTGGAACCCACTGCATGATAGGTTGCAATAAGTTTGGGTCAGACTAGCCACAGTCGGTCCTGGAGACACAACTGAAATGAAGTCATCTACAATAGACCTTTCAACTCTTATTAATAACCTGAAACTTGACTCATTCAAGTAGAAAAGTACATTATTGTTTGGATGAAGTCCGGCTGAAGGACCTGTGCCTCTGTAGGGGAACAACAACTAATGGCTCCAACAAGGAGAGGAGGAGAATCTCAGATCTTCCTCCTTCCCCTGTTAACTTTAGATCAAGACAAACAAGTAATTTTAAACCTTGATATCACAGTCTTCATGTGGGAAGTAATGGTAAAAGTATTTTATAGTAAAATTTTGTGTTTCTTGTATAGGAGGCCACAGAGAACAATATACCGCTGGACTCAAGTGAGGTCACATCGGATCAGGAAGACCTGCACTATTCCACGCTCGCTTTTACTGCTAAACCCATCAAAGTTGCTTCAAGTCAGCCCGAAACAGAATACGCTGAAATACAAGTGAAGGCGGCTGTTTAATCCCATTATGTTCAGTGGATTCTGTGTAATTATTTAAACTGATTCATGAATAAAATCAGCCGATACAGCATTTCCACTGCTTTGGTAACTTATTTAACTGCCTAGTAAATGTACTTACATACAAGGCTGGACTTACCTGTAGGCACAGTAGGCATCTGCCTATACGAAGTTCTGAGGAATGTGAGGCTGATATAAAATACACATACCATACAAAACCACATCTGAGCATGAGAAATTATGTGCATCTTGTTCATTAGGCTCACCGTGCTGTAGGAATGACAGGAGGACCCACAGGTAGGGACAGTATTGACACTGACAGATTCTTTTCCCCCTGGACTGCTGTCCAAACCAGGTTTCTTGAGGCTTCGTGGTTTATACATATTTGTGTTTAAAAAAGGCTAGCTCTGGAAATTTTAGGGATGCTCTTATGAGTGGGGGTTAAACATTGGGTTTAGGATTCAAATGTTGGGAGTTATGAACAAGGAGAAAGTTGTAAAATACTATACTATATATCATTACAATATAGTAATAGATGTGAGAAAAAAGCAGCATGGATTTGGTGTGGTTCTGAACCTGTCACTCCTCAACAGCCATGCTCCCCCTGGTGGAATAAGATGGGTACTGCACTGCAGGGGCGGACACACACAACAGAGGGCCACTGTGCAAGGAATGTACCTGCACCCCCCCTTTCCTTGGACATAACCCCTTCTCCCCCCTACTCAGCTGTTTTGTTTACATTTTTACACTGCTAAGCGGAGACATCACCGGCACAGATGGCTGGCTTTACAAGCTAAGGCGGCGCTAAAGCCCGTCCATTAGTGCCGGTGACGTCACCGGGCTCACTGCTAGGCGGAAGTCCCCCCTCCCCATATTACCCCCAATAATAAGGCTATGAGGCATTCCTATGAAGCTTTCAGTAGTAATGCCTGCCATCACTGTCCACAGTATTTATTATTAGAGATGAGCGAGTAGTGAAATATTCGAAAGTTCGAAATTCGATTCGAATAGACCGCGAAATTCGACTATTCGACCGGATATCGAATCCCATTAAAGTCTATGGGGAAAAAATGCTCGCCACTTGGAAATCTCAATTCGACCACTTGGAGGTCACCAAGTCCACCCTGGAACCTCAGAAAAGGATGCCAACACTGCTGGAATGCAACTGGGACAGCAGGGGAAGCATGTCTGGGTGCATATAACGTGCCCAAGTCGCACTATTACGCCACTATCACAGCCTCTCAACAATACACTCCAAACACAATCTAAACTCTCTGTAAAGTGAGACCATACAAGGAAACCTTCTTTCCTCTACATTGCCATGGACCCCAAGCCAAACTAGACAAAAAAGAAGATGAAATTCTGCACCCCTTAAAATCACGTTGCCTATGACAACCACAGATGGCATAGGCAAAGGGGAAAGCAAATAGACCCCACCCCTAATTGTCATTGTGTGTGTGTGTGTGTGTGTGTGTGAGATGTGGTCAGACATGTCTTCTTTAAAATGTAAAAACAACTCAAACACATGCAGAAGCCTTAAAATGCCCAAATTGTTGGCGCTTGAGATGTCAGTGACCCGACCTGGCCCAGTGTCATGTCTAGCAGGTAAAGCAGTGGGGATGTTGAGGGATGCGTAGGACCGCAAAAGGCAGGAAGAGGCCGTGGGCTGGCCAGAGGCTCATGGAAAATTTTGTGGAGGCCCAAGAGGTGAGACGTCTTAAAAATTGTGTGGAGGCTAAAGAGGTGAGACGTGTTAAAAATTATGTGGAGGCCCAAGAGGTGACACCTCTTAAAAATTATGTGGAGGCCCGAGAGGTGAGACCTCTTAAAGGATTTTGTGCAGGCCCAAGAGGTGAGACCTCTTAAAGATTTTGTGGAGGCCCAAGAGGTGAGACCTCTTAAAGATTTTGTGCAGGCCCAGAGGTGAGACCTCTTATAAAGATTTTTGTGGCAGGCCCAAGAGGTGAGACCTCTTAAAGATTTTGTGCAGGCCCAAGAGGTGAGACCCTCTTAAAAGATTTTGTGGAGGCCCAAGAGGTGAGACCTCTTAAAAGATTTTGTGCAGGCCAAGAGTGAGACCTCTTAAAGATTTGTGGAGGCCCAAGAGGTGAGACCTCTTAAAGATTTTGTGCAGGCCCAAGAGGTGAGACCTCTTAAAGATTTTGTGGCAGGCCCAAGAGGTGAGACCTCTTAAAGATTTTGTGGCAGGCCCAAGAGGTGAGACCTCTTAAAGATTTTGTGGAGGCCCAAGAGGTGAGACCTCTTAAAGATTTTGTGCAGGCCCAAGAGGTGAGACCTCTTAAAGATTTTGTGGCAGGCCCAAGAGGTGAGACCTCTTAAAGATTTTGTGGAGGCCCAAGAGGTGAGACCTCTTAAAGATTTTGTGGAGGCCCAAGAGGTGAGACCTCTTAAAGATTTTTGTGCAGGCCCAAGAGGTGAGACCTCTTAAAGATTTTGTGGAGGCCCCAAGAGGTGAGACCTCTTAAAGATTTTGTGCAGGCCCAAGAGGTGAGACCTCTTAAAGATTTTGTGGAGGCCCAAGAGGTGAGACCTCTTAAAGATTTTGTGGAGGCCAAGAGGTGAGACCTCTAATGAGGGGTGAGACCTCTTAAAGATTTTGTGGAGGCCCAAGAGGTGAGACCTCTTAAAGATTTTGTGGAGGCCCAAGAGGTGAGACCTCTTAAAGATTTTGTGGAGGCCCAAGAGGTGAGACCTCTTAAAGATTTTTGTGGAGGCCCAAGAGGTGAGACCTCTTTAAAGATTTTGTGGAGGCCCAAGAGGTGAGACCTCTTAAAGATTTTGTGGAGGCCCAAGAGGTGAGACCTCTTAAAGATTTTGTGGAGGCCCAAGAGGTGAGACCTCTTAAAGATTTTGTGGAGGCCCAAGAGGTGAGACCTCTTAAAAGATTTTGTGGAGGCCCAAGAGGTGAGACCTCTTAAAGATTTTGTGGAGGCCCAAGAGGTGAGACCTCTTAAAGATTTTGTGGAGGCCCAAGAGGTGAGACCTCTTAAAAGATTTTGTGGAGGCCCAAGAGGTGAGACCTCTTAAAGATTTTGTGGAGGCCCAAGAGGTGAGACCTCTTAAAGATTTTGTGGAGGCCCAAGAGGTGAGAGACCTCTTAAAGATTTTGTGGAGGCCCAAGAGGTGAGACCTCTTAAAGATTTTGTGGAGGCCCAAGAGGTGAGACCTCTTAAAGATTTTGTGGAGGCCCAAGAGGTGAGACCTCTTAAAAATTATGTGGAGGCCCAAGAGGTGAGACCTCTTAAAAAAATTATGTGGAGGCCCAAGAGGTGAGACCTCTTAAAAATTATGTGGAGGCCCAAGAGGTGAGACCTCTTAAAAGATTTTGTGGAGGCCCAAGAGGTGAGACCTCTTAAAAATTTTGTGGAGGCCCAAGAGGTGAGACCTCTTAAAAATTTGTGGAGGCCCAAGAGGTGAGACCTCTTAAACATTTTGTGGAGGCCCAAGAGGTGAGACCTCTTAAAAATTATGTGGAGGCCCAAGAGGTGAGACCTCTTAAAGATTTTGTGGAGGCCCAAGAGGTGAGACCTCTTAAAGATTTTGTGGAGGCCCAAGAGGTGAGACCTCTTAAAAATTTTGTGGAGGCCCAAGAGGTGAGACCTCTTAAAAGATTTTGTGGAGGCCCAAGAGGTGAGACCTCTTAAAAATTTTGTGGAGGCCCAAGAGGTGAGACCTCTTAAAGATTTTGTGGAGGCCCAAGAGGTGAGACCTCTTAAAAAATTATGTGGAGGCCCAAGAGGTGAGACCTCTTAAAAATTATGTGGAGGCCCAAGAGGTGAGACCTCTTTTAAAATTATGTGGAGGCCCAAGAGGTGAGACCTCTTAAAAATTATGTGGAGGCCCAAGAGGTGAGACCTCTTAAAATTTTGTGGAGGCCCAAGAGGTGAGACCTCTTAAAATTTTGTGGAGGCCCAAGAGGTGAGACCTCTTAAACATTTTGTGGAGGCCCAAGAGGTGAGACCTCTTTAAAAATTTTGTGGAGGCCCAAGAGGTGAGACCTCTTAAAAAATTTGTGGAGGCCCAAGAGGTGAGACCTCTTAAACATTTTTTGTGAGGCCCAAGAGGTGAGACCTCTTAAAAATTACTGTGGAGGCCCAAGAGGTGAGGACCTCTTAAAAATTATGTGGAGGCCCAAGAGGTGAGACCTCTTAACATTTTGTGCAGGCCCAAGAGGTGAGACCTCTTAAAAATTATGTGGAGGGCCCAAGAGGTTGAGAACCTCTTAAAAATTATGTGGAGGCCCAAGAGGTGAGACCTCTTAAAATTATGTGGAGCCCAAGAGGTGAGACCTCTTAAAAATTATGTGGAGGCCCAAGAGGTGAGACCTCTTAAAAATTATGTGGAGGCCCAAGAGTGAGACCTCTTAAAAATTATGTGGAGGCCCCAAGAGGAGAGCCATAAATATATATAATATTTTTTTTTACGGAGCAATTCTACGGCGGTTAAGGAGGAGGAGGAGGAGGTGAGATGAGGAAATGGCACTTTCATACAGATGGCACTTCACTTTGGCTGCTTTCCACGGTTGGAGAAGCAAAGTCCGGGTCAATCCACTTGCTGTTCATTTTGATTAGCGTCAGCCTGTCCGCACTGTCGGTTGACAGGCGGCTGCGCTTATCGGTTATAATGCCCCCGGCTGCGCTGAACACCCTTTCGGATAGCACGCTGGCGGCAGGGCAGGCAAGCACCTCCAAGGCGTACAGGGACAGTTCCAGCCACGTGTCCAACTTGGAGACCCAGTAAGTGTAGGACGCCGAGGGATCGGGGAGGACAGGGTTACGGTCTGCCAGGTACTCCCGCAACATCCGCCGATACTTGTCCCTCCTGCTGATAGCGGGCCCCGCAGTGATGGAAGTTGCACGAGGGGGTGCCATGAACGTGTCCCACACCTTGGAGAGTGTTCCCCCTGGTGGCTGTGGGCCTGATCGATGTTGTGGGACTCTGGGAGACCCTCTCCTCTCTGCCGCCAGCGATGGTGGGTGGGAAAATCTCCATCATGTTCTGCACGAGTTCCCTCTGGTATTCCAGCAATCGATTCGTCCTCTCCTCTACCGGAATAAAAGAGGAGACGTTATCTTATACCGGGGGTCCAGGAGTGCGAAGACCCAGTACAGTTTGTCCTCCACTATCCGGACAACACGTGTGTCCCGGGAAAAGCAGCCCAGCATGAAGTCAGCCATGTGTGCCAGACTCTGAATAGGCATGACCTCACTGCCCCCACCAGAAGGATCACTTGCCATTTCCTCCTCTTCCTCTTCCGCCTCCTCTCCGCCCCATCCGCGCTGAACCAATGGGACGCACACAGCCTGACTGCTACCCTCGCCGCCAGCATCCTCCTCCTCTTCCACAGCCACCTCCACGTCGTCCTCCTCCTCATCCTCCTCCTCCTGCAACTGCCACCGTGAAGCAGACAAAAGTGTGGACTGACTGTGTAGCTCCGTTGCGTCTCCTCCAACCCCCGTCTCCTCTGCGTGCAATGCGTTCTCCCTTATTGCGATGAGGCGATTCTTTAAGGACGCCTAGGAGCGGGATGGTTACGCTCACTATAGCGTCCTCGCTGCTGACCTTCTTGGTGGACTCCTCAAAGATACGCAGTACATCGCATATGTCTGCCATCCATGGCCACTCGTGGTTGGCAAACTGAGGGAGCTGAGTTGGAGGCACGCGTGGATTCATAATCTGGTACTCCATCAATGCTCTCTGCTGCTCACACACCCTGGCCAACATGGAATAGGTGGAATTCCAGCGAGTGGGCAGGTCGCACAACAGCCGATGTTCAGGCAAATGGAGGCGTTGCTGGAGTTTTTTAAGCTAGCAGCAGCTACAGTTGACTTCCGAAAGTGAGCGCACAAGCGCCGCACTTTCACCAGTAGCTCTGCCAGGTTGGGGTAAGTCTTCAGAAATTTTTGGACTACCAGATTAAAAACGTGGGCCAGGCATGGTACGTGATTGAGTTCGGCAAGCTCCAGAGCCGCCACCAGGTTACGGCCGTTATCGCACACGACCATGCCTGGTCCTAGCTGCAGCGGCGACAGCCACATCTCCGTCTGCTGCAATATGGCGTCCCTCACCTCTGGGGCGCTGTGCTTCCTGTCGCCCAAGCTGATGAGCTTTAGCACCGCCTGCTGACGTCTCCCCGCGCCAGTGCTGCAACGCTTCCAGCTAGCGGCTGAGGGAGATGTTAAGGCACAGGAGGAGGAGGAGGAGGAGGAGGAGGAGGAGGAGGGGGGTTTATCAGAACCCATGCTGGCAATCTTGGGCGGGGGTGGTAGGTAGGCCGTCTCTGTTTGCGACCCCGTCCCCGCTTCCACTACATTCACCCAGTGTGCCGTCAAAGAGATGTAGCGTCCTGGCCGCAAGCGCTTGTCCACGAGTCGGTGGTCAAGTGGACCTTTGCGCTGACTGCGTACCTCAGGGCCGCCTGATGTTACGCGACACGTGCTGGTGCAGGGCGGGGACGGCACTCCGGGAAAAGTAGTGGCGGCTGGGACGGAATAGCGAGGTGCGGCAGCCGCCATCAGGTCGCGGAAGGCCTGCGTCTCCACAAGCCTAAACGGCAACATCTCCAGGGCCAGCAGTTTGGAGATGTGGCAGTTTAAGGCTTGGGCTTGGGGGTGACTCGAGGCGTACTTCCGCCTGCGGTCGAACGCCTGCGAGATGGACAGTTTTGGGACGAGGAGTGTGAGGGTGCAGGCGAAGAGGCGGGGGAAGGGGAGGCTGAAGGAGAAGGCCCCAAAGTAGCCGAGGCAGAGGCAGATGTGGAGGTGTCCTGGCTGGAGGTCTGGACCGCAGTGGCAGCACACAACAAGGGGAAGAGGCAGTGGCAGCAGGACCGGGCGCAGTTTGTATTGCGTTTGCTCTCTCCCACTCAGCCCAGTGCTTGACTTCCAAGTGACGCCGCATGCCTGAGGTGGTCAGATTGCTCTTCTCAGAGCCCCTACTCAGTTTTGAGTGGCAGAGTGTGCAAACCGCGCTCAGTTTGTCATCCGCACAAACATTAAAAAATCTCCACACCACAGAAGTACGAGGCCTCGATGGGGAGCTTCACGCGACTGCCCGATGCCGGGAACAGCTTCGGCCGTGCTGGCTGTGGCCTCACTACTCTGTCTGGACTGTCCTCTGCCTCTGGACATCCCTCTGCCTGTGGACATCCCTCTGCCTGTGGACATCCCTCTGCCTGTGGACATCCCTCCTGTCTCTGGGACATCCCTCTGCCTCTTGCTGCCTTTTTTCGGTGCTGCGCAGACCACCACCTCTCCACTGCTTTCCCCGCTGGACATCACCCCTGGCCAAGTGGGGTCGGTCATTTCGTCATCCACCACCTCCTCTTCCTCACTCTGCTCCTCCTCCTGCCCACTGGACATTCCAACAGCCTCCCTTGATGGCAACTGCGTCTCATCATCATCATCGCTCATGATAACAGATGCTGGCTCAGGGTCCACATCAGCAGGAGATGGCGAAAACTCAAGTGTTTGGGCATCACTACAAACAAATTCCTCTGCTAGCTCCTGGGATTCTTCCGGCACATCTGAAAAAGGACCCGAAAAGAGCTTCCTGGGAGGGGTCAATGGTGGTGATGACTCTGTTGGCCAGGTGTGGAGGAAGGAGGGTCAGAGTGAGACTGTGTGGATGACTGGCTGGTGGACAACTGTGTGGAAGCGCTAATCGGCTATCCATTGCACCACCTGTTCAACCTGCTCAGGCCTCAACAGCGGTGTAACCCGCCCCCTGCTTAACTGTCCCATAAAGGCAGGGATTCTGGATGAGGGGATCCTGGCTGACCTCACCAGCACGCATTGTATCCCCACTGGCTTCAACAAGGCCCCCAACAGCATTTCCGCGCCCCGTCCTCGTCCACGTCCGATTCCGCTAGCCCCCCTCCGCATTTTATTTTTTTTTTGTTGCAAATACAATATTTGGGTATATAATTAGGTATGTGAAATAATTTAGCAAGAGAACGCACAGTACAGTGGCCAATTAAAAGGCCTAGATATTGTATATTTCAAGGTACACAGCCGTGTAGTAAACAGAACAGACGGTGGGTATTTACACCAGGTATGTGAGATAATTTAACAAGAGAACGCACAGTACAGTGGCCTATTAAATGGCCTAGATATTGTATATTTCAAGGTACACAGCCGTGTAGTAACAGAACAGACGGTGGGTATTTAACCCAGGTATGTGAGATAATTTAACAAGAGAACGCACAGTACAGTGGCCTATTAAAATGCCTAGATATTGTATATTTCAAGTAACAACAGCCGTGTAGTAACAGAACAGACGTGGGTATTTACACCAGGTATGTGAGATAATTTAGCAAGAGGACGCACAGTACAGTGGCCCTATTAAAAATGGCCTAGATATTGTATATTTCAAGGTACACAGCCGTGTAGTAACAGAACAGACGGTGGGTATTTACACCAGGTATGTGAGATAATTTAACAAGAGAACGCACAGTACAGTGGCCTATTAAATGCCTAGATATTGTATATTTCAAGGTACACAGCCGTGTAGTAACAGAACAGACGGTGGGTATTTAAACCAGGTATGTGAGATAATTTAGCAAGAGAACGCACAGTACAGTGGCCTATTAAAATGCCTAAGATATTGTATATTTCAAAGGTACACAGCCGTGTAGTAACAGAACAGACGGTGGGTATTTACACCAGGTATGTTGAGATAATTTAGCAAGAGAACGCACAGTACAGTGGCCTATTAAAATGCCTAGATATTGTATATTTCAAGGTACACAGCCGTGTAGTAACAGAACAGACGCGTGGGTATTTACACCAGGTATGTGAGATAATTTAGCAGAGAACGCACAGTACAGTGGCCTATTAAAATGCCTAGATATTGTATATTTCAAGGTACACAGCCGTGTAGTAACAGAACAGACGGTGGGTATTTACACCAGGTAGTGAAATAATTTAGCAAGAGAACGCACAGTACAGTGGGCCTATTAAAATGGCCTAGATATTGTATATTTCAAGGTACACAGCCGTGTAGTAACAGAACAGACGGTGGTATTTACACAGGTATGTGAGATAATTTAGCAAGAGAACGCACAGTACAGTGGGCCTATTAAAATGCCTAGATATTGTATATTTCAAGGTACACAGCCGTGTAGTAACAAACAGACGGTGGGTATTTACACCAGGTATGTGAAGATAATTTAGCAAGAGAACGCACAGT
>ONZH01029465.1:0-31502 GCA_900303285.1 Rhinella marina | reverse complement strand
AAGAAGGGGTGTGTGAAAGTGAGGAAGGAACATGAGGAGTATGTGAAATGGCAGGTGAGGCTGCAATATTTACAGGATCTGCAAAAGTATGGCTGGGACATGAACCAGGAAGTGAAGGAGGCATAAGAGAAAGTGAAAGTGTTTTTACATGAGAGGGGAAGGAAGATTGTATCTCAGGCTAGGATGGTAGTAAAAGAAAAGGATGAGAAGTGTACAAAATTCTTCTTTAAAAAAGTTTATGGAAAGAAAGTAGGTTTTGACTGTGTACTAAATGAATGTGAGGAAGAGGTGACAGGGAAAGCTGGTGTGATTGAGGAAGTATGGAAGTTTTATTCGAAGCTGTTTGCAAGGAAAGATAGAGAGGTTAATTTAGAGGAGGAATGCTTGGAAAATATTGAGAAGACTTTAGGCAGGGAACAGAGGGAGGATCTGGGTGAAGGGATTAGGATGACTGAACTTGAATGGGCCTTAAAAAGCATGAAAACAGGGAAAGTGGCAGGAAGCGACGGTTTGCCTGTGGAGTTTTATGTTAAATTCTGGGATATGCTTGGTAGCTATGTGTATGAGGTATGCAAGGAAGTACTGGAGAAAGGGATTTTGACTGAAAGTATGCGAGAGAGTGTGGTAGTATTATTGTATAAAAAAGGGGATAGGAGAAACTTAAAAAATTGGAGGCCTATAGCGCTCCTTAATTGCGACTAAGATTTTAGCGAAGATTATGGCAAATAGGTTGAAAAAGGTAATTGGTGATATGGTTGGTGAAGAGCAAGTGTGTGCTGTGCCATGTAGACAGATTTCTGATAGTTTGTGGTGTTTGCGTGATGTGCTGTATGATTGCAATGAGAGGAAACAGCCGGTCGCCGTGGTAACGGTGGACTTTGAAAAAGCGTATGACATGGTTGACCATGATTTTATGTGGAGTGTGTTGCGAAAAATGGGTGTGCCTGAGTGTATGGTTGGATGGATGAAAGTTTTGTATAGTGGAATAGTGAGTAAGATACAGGTGAATGGATTTTTGAGCAGGAATGTGGAAATTAAGTCAGGTGTAAGGCAAGGGTGTCCTCTATCGCCCGTTTTATTTGTTTGCGTGATTGAACCGTTGTTAGGTATGATTAGGAGAGACAAGGTAATGCGTGGTGTGGATGTACCTGGAAGTGGGGGTAGGGATTTACGTGTGATTGGTTATATGGATTGTGATGAATAAGTAATCAGGACCCAGAGTTTTGATACAATTTAATCACAGCTATCGGTTGTATCTCCTGGCACCTAACTGATGGAGGAACCCCCGCCGGGGGGTCCTGTCTTCAAAGCAGGTCACTTGTATACATTTCACACCTCTTCCAGCCTCTCTGGAACCAGAGCCCTTTCCAGAGGAAGGATCCCCAGCAGGGGGCTATCAACCTGTTAAAAATTAGTCCTGTTTCCTAGACATATTGGAGCCAGGAATTAATACAGAATTATGGGCAGGGGGTTTGTCATAAACTTAAGATAATGATAAATTCGCGGAGCGGTTTCCGAGAGGCACATTTACATGTTCATAATTTAGCGATCGCTTGTCAGGAAACAGAGATACGGACATCTCCAAGCCGGAACCTGATAAGTGTGTCGTGTTTGGTCTCCACTTGTAGCCGGAACCCAGTCGGGTCAGTTGGTACCAGAACCTTTCCCCTGTGACCTCCCGGTCTGGAGCTGTGGACCATATTGGGTTGGGGAGCTTCTGGCTACCAGAACGGTGACAGGAGGGGGGTTGGCTCCTCCCGGGGGAGGAAGGGAGTGGCCGGCTGCAGGATAATAGGCCTCAGGAAACCAAGGCCAGGGTCTTTTCTCTGAAGGGGGCTGTCACCTGGAGCATTGGTGTTTGGAGGGACCCTTGGACAAGCGGCTGAGATCACAGCCAGGCCTTACAGCAACCCAGAAACCATCCTAACGGACTATTCATCTCTCGGGTAACTGACTGTTGTTCTGTTTAATTCTGTTACACCATACCACCTGTATTTGCATGTCTGACCGCTGTATTCATCTTCTATGTATATAGTTGTATCTAGTGTGCCCTTAAGGCGATTAAATATATAATTTAATCTGGTGCTGTTCTTGTATCTCGATCGCGAATCCCAAACGTCCGTGGTCTCGGTAATATTGTTACATGCTACTGGGGGTTGGCTGCTCACCCGATATAATCCGCTAACGGACCGGAGTTATATCAAACGAGAGCTAGTGGCAGTACTACTGGGCTGATAGACTCGGTCTCGCTGGTGATAGCGAAACGGGGTCTCTCAGCCGGTCAGGATTGTGAGTGAGCATATTGCCAAGTGGCTGGCCTCTCTCCCTTCCTGGGCCTGCCTGTGCCTGCGTGGACAGGAGGCAGCTGTGTGAAACCGTGCCATACGTAACCTTACACACCCCGAGGGGGCGTGGAACGTCACGTGTGGGTAGGCAAAGACTGAACCGTACCGCGTGATCCCCACGTAAGCACACGCAGGGGCGGGGCTGCGGGTACGGTTCGTCACATTTTGGTGGCAGCAAAAGTGGGATCGAGATACTAGTGTGTGTGAGATACATACTCCCAAACACTAAAGACTGCCAGCAGCAGCTTTTGGCCGCTGGAGTCTCAAGGTCAGCTCAACACTAGACAGTCGGTGTGCAAATACAATAAGGTGTGTGTGTGTGCATCAGGTTGCAGTCTGCGTCAGTGATCATCGGTGGCATTGATGGCCAATAGCACAAGAAGAAGGGCGAAGGAGATGGCTGAGGCTATAACCGATGGCTTGGGGGACGCAGACCAGCTGAGGGGTCAGGAGGAGGTGGAAGGCAACTTTTTGCAAGGCGAGGGGGAGCACAGACAACGCTCCCCAAGGAGCCAGTTGCCGGAGGCCAGGCCCGCGGGGGGCCGATCTCCACTTGTCCATCCCCCTAGTCGGACAGGCTCAGCCGCTCTCCTACAAGCTGCCCTTGACCGCCTAAGTGCCGGAGACCAGGCGAACTATGAGATCCTGATGGCAGCGGCAGAGCGTCGCGAGCAAGCAGAGGCTGCAGAGCGTCGCGAACAAGCCAAGCGCGAACACCAGCTGCAAATGCTACAGCTCCAAGTGCAGCAGCCATCCGCAGGCCGATGCAATTCAGCAGAGATCCGGGTCCCAAAGCTAGGGGCAGAGGACTTCCCCTTGCTGGACAAAGATGGGGACTTGGACACGTTTTTGTCGGCCTTCGAAACCACCTGCCGTCGGTACCAGCTTCCAGAAGATCAGTGGGTGCAATTCCTAACGCCACGTCTCAGGGGAAAAGCCCTGGAAATCTTCGGGTATCTACCCAGCGAGACCATCCTGAGCTATGAGGATATCAAGCAGGCTCTGGTCCGGCAGTACAATTTGACCCCTGAGACGTAACGGAAGAAGCTCCGGAGTTTGCAGCGTGGGCCTACCCAAAGCTGGGCCGATCACATGCGGGCCTTGTTGAGAGCGGTCGACCAGTGGACCACAGGATTGGGGCTCACCACCGTCCAGCAGCTGAAGGAGCTAATCGCCACGGAACAGTTCTTGTGGAATTGCCCCGAGGATCTCCAGCAGTATCTCCGTGACCGGAAGCCACAGGGGGCCCCCGCAACAGCAGCTTTGGCTGATGAGTATACCAACAACAGGACTTCAGAGGCCAGAAAACCTGTCAGCTGGAGAGGGGGTAAGACGAACGCGGCACCTACTACCCCTGCTCCTAGGCCCAAGTGGGCACCGGCCCCTGCTTCACAGCCCACATCTGCGGGGGAACCCCGACTCTGCCACCTGTGTAAGCAGCCTGGACACTTCAAGGCCATGTGTCCCCAGCGCCAGAGGGACCAATCTCAGTCGTCAACCCGGAAACCGTCCACTGTGCTGTGTGTTGGTGGGGGTGGTGGGAGGTCCCTTGACAATTTTCAACCCGTCACCTTGGGCCAGGCTGTGGCCATGGGACTTAGAGACACCGGCGCTGAGATGACTCTGGTACGGCCTGAACTGGTGGCACCACAAGATTTGGTGCCCGGGAGATCCCTTACCGTCTCTGGGATAGGAGGCGTGGAACCAGCGCTGCCTGTTGCCAAGGTCTATTTGGACTGGGGTGCCGGTCGAGGAGTAAGGGAGGTGGGGGTATCGTCAAATATCCCTGCTAGTGTTTTGCTGGGGACGGACTTGGGGCGGCTTGTATCTAAGTATGTGGCTGCTGACACCCCAGGGTCCGATCCCCCAGAATGTGACATAATGTCTGCCCCTGTTGGTGCTGATACTGTACATAACAGGCCTGGTAATGGTGTTGCGGGAGTAGGGGATGTAAGGTGTGCCTCTGCCCTCAACAGGGAGGGGGTTATTCCCGTCAGCTGTGCTGAGGCCCCAGGAGGTGGCCAGCGAGCAGGCTGGGACCTGATGTCCTCAGTAGTGGCTACTGAGGGGACAAGCAGGGGGCAGATAGCTGCAGGAGGAGGAGGATGCAGGAGGTCAGGGCTGTCCCAGGGGAAGTAGGGCTCCCAGGTAAGGCCTCCGGGCAGGACTCCTCCCCCACTGGGATGTCGAAGGGCCCGGATAGTCTGTCTGGACTTGTGACTTGGCCAGAAGCCGAGGGGAAGCAGGTGCTACCAGCGGTGGCAGCGACCATAGCTGCTGTCACGCGCAGTGGGGGCACTGGGGCCCTAGGGGCCCCTCAGGAGTCTGATGGCTTCCCCTCTTCAGACCAAGTGGCTGTCGAGACAGACAGAGGCCAGGAGATAGGTTGCGAGGATCTGACGGAGGACGTGGCTGTCTCATCCATTCTGGCCACGTCCAGTCAGGGGCTGACGCCAGTCTGAATGCTCTCAAGGAGCAGGCGGCACAGCCTCCCTCGGACTCAGACCAGGAGCGAGTGGTCTGGGACTAGGGACGACTGTACCGGGTCACGGTCCAACAGGGTTCGCAGGAGGCGTGGGCCAGGGACCGACAGTTAGTGGTACCCTATCCGTTCAGAGCGGAGTTGTTGCGGATCGCACATGAGATTCCGATGGCTGGACATCTAGGGGTCACTTAGACTAAGGCCAGATTAGCCCAGCATTTCTACTGGCCAAAGTTGGGGGCCGATGTGGCTAGCTACTGCCGTTCGTGCGATACCTGCCAGAGGGTGGGGAAGGCGGGGCCTCGCCCCAAGGCCCCTCTGGTAACACTGCCCATCATTGATGAGCCTTTCAGGAGGGTGGCTGTGGATCTGATTGGACCGCTGTCCATTCCCAGCAGCTCCGGGAAACGCTTCGTACTCACGGTAGTAGACTATGCCACCCGGTACCCAGAAGCAGTGGCCTTGTCGTCCATTCGGGCTGACAAGGTGGCCACTGCCCTACTGGAGATTTTCTCCCGAGTGGGCTTTCCCCAGGAAATGCTCAGTGACCGGGGGACTCAGTTCATGTCGCAATTAATGGAATCCCTCTGTAAGCATATACAGGTGCAACATCTGGTGGCCAGCCCGTATCACCCACAGACGAATGGCCTCTGTGAATGATTTAACGGCACCCTGAAGCAGATGCTGAAGATGTTGGTCGACTCCCACGGGCGCGACTGGGAGCGGTATCTCCCACACCTGCTGTTTGCGTACCGGGAGGTTCCACAGGCCTCAACAGGGTTCTCTCCCTTTGAGCTTTTGTATGGAAGACGTGTACGGGGTCCCCTGGCTCTCGTGAAAGAGGCTTGGGAAGGGGACTTAGCCACCCCTGGGGTGTCGGTCATCGAGTATGTCATGCGGTTTCGCGACAAGATGCAGGCCTTGTCGCAGCTGGTGCAGGAGAATATGGTGCAGGCCCAGGCCGACCAGAATCGGTGGTACGACCAGAATGCCTGTGAGAGGACCTACCAGGTGGGTCAAAAGGTGTGGGTACTGGTTCCTGTGCCGCAGGACAAGCTTCAGGCAGCCTGGGAAGGCCCCTACCTCGTCCACCAGCAGCTCAATGCAGTAACGTACCTGGTCGCCCGGGGAAGGCGTAAGGCCTTCCATGTGAACATGATGAAGGCATATCATGAGAGGGAGGCTTGTGCTCTCCCAGTATGCAACCTCCCCGAGGAGGGGGAGGAGGAAACCCTCCTGGACATGCTCGCCCAGGTTAAGGCGGGTGGGTCCATTGAGGATGTGGTGGTGGGCCACCAGCTCCTGAAGGACCAAAGGTCCCAGCTGTGGGCTACACTTCACCCCTTCCGTGGCTTGTTCAGCAACAAGCCTGGAAGGACAGAGTTGGCTGTCCATCACGTGGACACTGGGGACCACCCCCCAATCCGGCGTTCAGCTTATCGAGTCTCCTTGGAGGTGCAGCAGCACATGCGCCAGGAGATTGACGAAATGCTGAAGCTGGGGGTCATCCAGGCATCCAACAGCGCTTGGGCTTCGCCTGTGGTCCTCGTCCCAAAGAAAGACCGGACAACACGGTTTTGCGTGGACTACAGGGGACTCAATGCTGTCACGGTCACCGATGCATATCCTATGCCACGCATCGATGACCTGCTTGATCAGTTGGCCGGGGCCAAGTACCTGACCACCATGGATCTAAGCAGGGGGTATTGGCAGATTCCCCTGACCCGTGAGGCACGGGAACGCTCTGCCTTCATCACCCCCTTTGGATTGTACGAGTCCACAGTGATGCCGTTCGGCATGAAGAATGCCCCTGCCACTTTTCAGCAGATGGTCAACACGCTGCTTAAGGGACTTGAAGGGTACGCAGCAGCGTACCTGGATGACATTGCCATCTTCAGTCCCACATGGGAGGATCACCTACAGCACCTGACGCAAGTGCTCAGTCGGATCCGACAGGCAGGCTTGACCGTGAAGCCGGAAAAGTGCCAGGTGGGCATGAGCGAGGTCCACTACCTGGGGCACCGGGTAGGCGGGGGGGCTTTGAAGCCGGAGCCTGGGAAAGTGGATGCCATAGCCTCCTGGCCAACCCCCAGGACCAAGAAGCAGGTGATGTCCTTCCTGGGCACCGCTGGATACTATAGGAGGTTTGTTCCTCACTCTAGTAGCCTGGCGAAGCCCCTGACGGACCTCACCAAGAAGAAGCTGCCCTCTGCAGTCGATTGGACAAACGACTGCGAGACGGCCTTCCAGGCGCTGAAGGCCGCCCTCTCAAGCACCCCTGTACTCCAAGCGGCCGACTTCACGCGGCCGTTTATAGTACAGACCGACGCCAGTGATTTTGGACTCGGTGCCATGCTCAGCCAGGTCGACACTACGGGCCAGGAACACCCTGTTTTGTACCTGAGTCGGAAGCTCCTACCGAGGGAGGTGGCCTACTCCACGATGGAGAAGGAGTGTCTGGCCATTGTCTGGCACTGCAACGCTTGCAGCCTTACCTATACGGGCGCAACTTCACCGTGGAGACCGACCACAACCCCCTCAGCTGGTTAAACTCTGTGTAAGGGGCCAATGGGAGATTGCTACGCTGGAGCCCGCTCTCCAGCAGTACCACTTTACCATTCGCCACAGGAAGGGTCGTGACCATGGGAATGCCGACGGATTATCTCGACAAGGAGAGGGTGTGGATGGGCGCATGGGGGAACACAGGAGTGTGTTGCCCCCTAGCGCCCTCTAGAGGAGGGAATTGTGATGAATAAGTAATCAGGACCCAGAGTTTTGATACAATTTAATCACAGCTATCGGTTGTATCTCCTGGCACCTAACTGATGGAGGAACCCCCGCCGGGGGGTCCTGTCTTCAAAGCAGGTCACTTGTATACATTTCACACCTCTTCCAGCCTCTCTGGAACCAGAGCCCTTTCCAGAGGAAGGATCCCCAGCAGGGGGCTATCAACCTGTTAAAAATTAGTCCTGTTTCCTAGACATATTGGAGCCAGGAATTAATACAGAATTATGGGCAGGGGGTTTGTCATAAGCTTAAGATAATGATAAATTCGCGGAGCGGTTTCCGAGAGGCACATTTACATGTTCATAATTTAGCGATCGCTTGTCAGGAAACAGAGATACGGACATCTCCAAGCAGGAACCTGATAAGTGTGTCGTGTTTGGTCTCCACTTGTAGCCGGAACCCGAACCTTTCCCCTGTGACCTCCCGGTCTGGAGCTGTGGACCATATTGGGTTGGGGAGCTTCTGGCTACCAGAACGGTGACAGGAGGGGGGTTGGCTCCTCCCGGGGGAGGAAGGGAGTGGCCGGCTGCAGGATAATAGGCCTCAGGAAACCAAGGCCAGGGTCTTTTCTCTGAAGGGGGTGTCACCTGGAGCATTGGTGTTTGGAGGGACCCTTGGACAAGCGGCTGAGATCACTGCCCCCCATGTGGTTACAGCCAGGCCTTACAGCAACCCAGAAACCATCCTAACGGACTATTCATCTCTCGGGTAACTGACTGTTGTTCTGTTTAATTCTGTTACACCATACCACCTGTATTTGCATGTCTGACCGCTGTATTCATCTTCTATGTATATAGTTGTATCTAGTGTGCCCTTAAGGCGATTAAATATATAATTTAATCTGGTGCTGTTCTTGTATCTCGATCGCGAATCCCAAACGTCCGTGGTCTCGGTAATATTGTTACATGCTACTGGGGGTTGGCTGCTCACCCGATATAATCCGCTAACGGACCGGAGTTATATCAAACGAGAGCTAGTGGCAGTACTACTGGGCTGATAGACTCGGTCTCGCTGGTGATAGCGAAACGGGGTCTCTCAGCCGGTCAGGATTGTGAGTGAGCATATTGCCAAGTGGCTGGCCTCTCTCCCTTCCTGGGCCTGCCTGTGCCTGCGTGGACAGGAGGCAGCTGTGTGAAACCGTGCCATACGTAACCTTACACACCCCGAGGGGGCGTGGAACGTCACGTGTGGGTAGGCAAAGACTGAACCGTACCGCGTGATCCCCACGTAAGCACACGCAGGGGCGGGGCTGCGGGTACGGTTCGTCACATGGATGATGTGACGATTGTATGTAGATCAGATGTGAGTGTCAGGAGAGAGAAATTGTTGATTGAGTGTTTTTGTCTTGCGAGTGCCTTTAAGTTGAATGTGGACAAGAGTGGATGCAAGTATTTTGGGTAATGGAGGAAATGGGAACAGTGTGTTTGGCCTATGAGTGAAAGCGGAATAGATGTTTTGGGGGTTAATTTTGATAATGAGTTAATGGGGAGGCAAAGTTGGGAAATTGCACATGGGAAAATAAAGAAAAAGGTGGAATTTTGGTCTCTCAGGACTTTGTCTTTAGAAGGAAAGGTGCTAGTGATTAAAGCGGTCATTATCCCGATTTTGTTATATGTTAGTATGGTGTTTCCAGCTCCAGATAGATGCTTGAGGAAGATTATCAGTGTTATTTTTACGTTCTTTTGGAATTCCAAGATGGAGAAATTGAGTAGAGTGAAAGTGATGAAATGTAAGAAGAATGGTGGGAAAGGTGTGCCTGATGTGAGAAGGTTTTTGGCTGTGAAGTATGCGAGTACTTGTATTAAACTAAGTATGAGTGACAGTGTGGCTGGTTGTATGGCGAGATTTTTGGCAGGTAGTGTGCTGAGAAAGTATAAACTGTTGGATGTGGATTTGAGGAGAACTGTTAAGTTTAATGCGCCATGGTTCTATGTACGGATTGACAGGTGTATTAGGAGATATGAATTGAATGAGGTGGATAAGGAGAAGTGGTGTAATAGTAAGAATGAAAGGAGAAAGAGACAATGGAATGTGTGAATGGTTTGAATGTGAGAGTGCTTAGGTTTGGAAGAAAGTGAATGATAAGGAACTCGTGAATAGACAGAAGGACATAGAATGGATGACGACTCATGGTTGTCTCCCTACCAGGGAGTTTCAGAGAAGGAGAAGACTAGTGGATAGCGAGAAATGTCCTAGAGAGAATTGCGCAGATTGTGAAGGTGTGTAGGTATGCAAAGTATGATTAGGGGTTTGGTTGGTGTGGAGTGTTTGTCTGTGAGAATGATGATGTTTGGTTTGTCTGACTTGGAAAAAGAGAAAGGAAGAGTGTTATGGTTTTTGGTGAATTGTGTGAAGGAAGCTCTTTGGGATTTGCGGAATATTTTGATTTTTAATAAGAGTGAGATTACAGTGAATGATCCGTAGCAAACTATTTTTGTATTTTTTGGTGGATGTCAAAAAACTTGGTGACATTGATGCCGAAGGAATCTGGAAATTTAAAAAGTGGCGTGCATGGCTACCTGATTAATGTTTTGTCTTTTATCAACTGAATATGTAATATTCGCGTTGGATTTTGACTATGTATGAAAATTTCATGAACCTTTAACAATAAGATATTGTTTTATATTGTTTTTAATAAAAACGAAAAATTAAAAAAAAAAATCTGTTTTTATCAGTTTAATATCTGATACGTCCCCTATTTGGGGACCATATATTAAATGGATTTTTCTAACAGGGAGATGGAAAAAGAGCTTGCTCTGTCCACTCCACGCATTGACCTGGTATTGCAGTACCTCCAGGACCGGTGCACCCCTTCCTAATCCGGTATCAAAAAGCAGAATGAATCCTTCCAAGCTTCAGTGAGCAAGTGGAAAAAGCCTGCGCTTCAGCGTTCCCTTTCACCTGTGCTGTTGCTGCCTACACTACACCTGCACCTCGTCTGTCTATCTCCTGGTAGGTTCCAGCAGCCGCCCGCCCAGTCTCTCTCCTCACCCCAAATCCAATTAGGACTAATGGATTAATTGGCCACTTAGTTATCAGCTGAATGAAGTGTTTGGACCTACATGCACCCGGGGATTGGGCGGCACTTGTGCAGGTGGGATTCCCTGTCTGTTCCTTGAAATTGACACCTTTGGATCACACTTGTTGTTGGATGTTGCCATTTCAATTTCCCAGTCCTCAAGCAAGTAAAGCAAGCCTGTGTCTCCCTCTTGTGGATCTTCTGAACTGGATTTGGAGGCTGCTGAGAAAGTTGCCCAGCACTTCCTATGTACCTGCAGCCAGGCCTCCTGTGTGGATACTGGGGACGGAACACTGCACGTGTCACAAGAGGCATTGTGTAGCCGGCAGCCGGTCATGGGTGACATCACAAGGGGCCCTGACGGAACACCCAACAATGGTCTCTGACATCACAATCAACAATGCATGCCTGCTTTTTTTTCTCTCTCTCTTTTTCTTTCCTTCCTGCACTCCTCCATATCTGTCTCTCTGTTTGGCATGTTCCGGCAGCAGGACGTCACGCACGTGTGAGGAAGAGGGCGTGTCCAGAAGTGGGCGGAGCTATGCAGATAGAGTACAAGAAGAGCATGATGTTGTGTACGGTCTCTCTCCGGTTGGCGAGAGAAAGAGAGAGCAGGAGTGCTCCTGGAATGTGGTTGGGGCCTGGAGGGAGGCTGCTGTCGCCTTGAGAAATGCTCAGGGTTGGCGAAAGTTGGTCTCGACGGCGTCCCCTTTCCGGGTTATCGCTTCTCGGCCTTTTGGCTAAGATCAGATGGGTGTGTTTTTTAATTCATCCCCTGGTTTTGGTCAGAAGGTACTCGGGTACCCCTCTCCTCGGCCTTGTGGGATCGTCCGGGTTCATAGCCCGGACTTAACCCACATGCTGCTATAGGGGAGAGGGATTAGTCCCAGGGTAACAAGTAGCGATCCCCCCTGGCGAAAGGCCATTCCACTTGTGGAATAAGTCTGTGGCCGGTGTTGCGAGATGCCTTGCGAATTTAAGTTTTCTCCCGGTCTAGGCCGGTTGAAGAACTCAATAAAAATTGAGCTGCCTCGAGATAATGTTGCCTACGATAAACCTGCAGAGCTGTATAAGGTCATTCTGCGAGACCTTCTCTGTGTGCGAATTGATGAGATATATTGTCTGCAGGAGCATAATGAGTATACATATACTCTTACTCTCACGACCAGGTTTTCCTGTCAGAAACTGCACGAGAAAATAAAGAGCCAGGAAAATAATGATTTACTGGATGGGGTGGTGTTTACTGGACTTTACGATGGCCAAGACGTGTTGCTCGTGGTATATATGTACAATCAGTATGTGAGAGACTCGGACATTGAGCTCTTTTTGTACAAATATTGTTCCGAAGTCAAGCTGGTTGGCTATGTTTCTGGCCGTAGTGGCCTTTGGAACGGGAAAAGAAAGTTCTTGGTAAAATTCAAACAGGACCCGCAGGGCGTAGAGGGCCTGATGCACCCCCCTCCAGTGATCATGTTGGGCAAAGATCGAGGCTCTTTATTCTATAATGGCATGCCGATGCGATGCAGAAAGTGTGCTGCCGGTGTGTTTATTACTCTGACCTTTTGGCGGGTCGTAGCCCCGCAAATCAGGAATTGACGGAGCCCGCTGATGCATTAGCGGGAATGAATGCATCCACTTCTGCTGAAACCCAGGAAGGGCCTGGTGGGAAAGTGGTAGGAGCTGAGACGACTGTGGAGGCGGTCAGAAGAGATCCAGAGGCTAAGAAACAATGGAGGCGCGAGCCCAGATCCAGAAGGATGTCCAGTCCAGTGGAAGTCCAAGCTGAGGAGGCCGTACCAGCGACTGATGATACTGAGGTCGTGTCTACAAGAGAGGTGGAGAGTCCTGTTCCTGAAACCGGTGAATCTTCAAGGCCTTTCCAATCGGGTGATGGAGTTGTGGGGGAGCCGGCCAGTTCGTCTACTGCTCCAGAGAACCCGGAAGAAGGATCTTCTAGTACCCTGGGGGGTCTTCGGGGAGCGGTGGTTTCCGGAGGACCCGGTGGGTGTCTGGAGGACCAGATGGATGTTAGTGCCTGTGGTAAACGGGACAGAGAGGACTGTTTGGAGGAACCAACTCTAAAGACTGCTCGAAGGTGTCCCTCTGGAGATGGCTGAAATCCTTAGCTTGGACGGGACTAATGTAATTATGGACTTTTCGGAGATGGAGGAGAAGGGCCTGAACGTTGATCCTTTATTATCGCCTCTGGAAGGACTTTCTGAGATTATCGACTTTGATTCTGGTGAGGATGTATCAACTTCGAGGAAAGCCCAATGAAGTCCAAGCTCCGTATTGCCTCACTTAATGTGAGGAGTTTAAAGAGTTCTGTGAGGAGGGTGGCTTTGTTTTCTTGGTTAATGACTTTGAATTTTGACATTTTTTTCTTACAGGAATGTGGGATTGAACATGGACTTGATTATTATCATCTTAAAAAGGATTGGACTGCAGGACCTTCAGTGTGGTCTGGTTCAAATGAAAATAGATCTGCCGGTGTTGGGATCTTATTTAAAGGACAATATGTGGATATTTTATCAAATACGGAGATTACGCCGGGTCGTGCAATTTTAACTCATGCTAGTATTAATGGTTTTAATTACCGTTTACTTAATGTTTATGCTTCTCCGGAGAAAAATGATCGATTCGAATTGTTTAATGATATGTCTTTGTTCTTACCTGGTTCTGACCCTTTGATTTTAGGAGGGGATTTTAATTGTATTATGTTGGGAGAAGGAAGGGGTGGTGGAAGTATGGTAAGGAAATCTGATAAAACTTCATGTCAGCTTAAGCATATTTTAACTGATTTTAGTTTGTCTGATGTTTGGAGGGAGGCATTTCCTTTTGATCCTGGGTTTACTTAGTCAGATGGAGTTGTATCTTCCAGGATTGATTTTATGTTTCATGATAAGAAGGGTCTTAAAAGAATTATTGTTGGTCTGATTAAAAATGTGTTTTCAGATCATGCATTGTTACATGCTACCCTGGAAGGTTCCGGTGAAGAGAAATATGGTAAGGGGGCATGGAAACTAAACATAAATCACCTGGAAGATAAGAAGGTAAGAGAAAAATTTGTAATGCAATATAATATTTGGAGAGCTCATAAAGATCCTAATATGTCTATGTTGGACTGGTGGGAGGAGCTTAAACCAAAGATAAGAGATTTTTTTATAACTGTTGGTAAGAGGAAAGCAAAAGAGAAGCGTAGACAGTTTAAAGAATTTAATACGATATTGCAGACCTTTATTAAATTAAGAGAGGCTGGTGGTGTAGAGCTGGAGAGTGAGATAGTAAAGTTAAAAGTAGACATTAGGAGGTTTTTAGATAGGAAAGGGAAAGAAATTATATTTGGTACGCATGTGAAACATTTAGAGGAGGGGGAAAAGTGCACAAGGTATTTCTTTAAGAAACTAAAGGATAAGAACTTGTTACTTGAAAGCTTAGAGGGATAAACTTCAATTCTTGGTATGTTGGTAGCTGTGTTGAATTTTTATAAAGATCTTTTTAGTCCCAAAAGCTTCGATAAGTCAATCTTAAAAGATAATCTTGATGTTTTATCCCAGTTTTTAGGTAAAGAAGAGCAGGATCTTTTAGACCAAGATTTTAGCCAGCAGGAGGTTCTAGATGTTTTAAAGAGTTTCAAAGGAGGTAAAACACCTGGGTCAGATGTGATTCCTGTAGAATTTTACCTTTGCTTTTGGGATATAATCAAGAGTGATTTTATGGAAGTTGTCTTAGAAGCATTTAAGATAGACATTAGAGATGAGCGAGCATACTCGTCCGAGCTTGGTACTCGTTCGAGTATTAGGGTACTCGTAAGTACTCGCAGCTCGGACGAGTATCTCGCCATACTCGAGGAAATGGCAACTTCCGCATCGTGCTTTTCTGGCGCCTAAAAACACAGCCAATCACAAGCCAGGAGACTCTACAGTACACCCAGCATCACGTGGGGCCCTTACATGTCGATAGCAGGGGTTGGCTGGCCTGATCAGGTGACCCTGGAATATACTACCGACTGGCCGCGGCGCTCAGCTCAGATGCCGTCTGGATGTCTTTAGGGATAGAGCTGCTGCCTGCATTTAGTTGTCTGTTAGGCAGGGATCACCCACAAAGAACCCAACAGCCCTTCTAAGGGCTAGAAGACATTTTATTTATTTATTTTTTGTCACTTGGCTGGCTGGCACTAGTAGTGCAGCTATCGCCATATCTAACCGTTTTTTTTTTTTTTTTTTCTATCTCAGTGATACAAATCCATTGCACACAGCACTGTGGAACCATTCTGTGTGTCACAGTTCAGCACTGACTCACTCCAATCCATATATACTGTCCAGGTGACACTTTCTGTACGTCACACAATACAACCAAGTCATTTGCTACCAATATCATCTACCGCTTGATCCAGAAAACTCTCTGTGCGACATTTCTCTGGGTCGCAGACTAAATAGCCACCGTTAACAGGGTGTCAGTCAGTCCTACCATAGTTCTTGCACGTCACGTTCCCAAAAAAAATATTTAAAAAAAATAATTTTTTCAGTTGTTTTAGCTCAGTGATACAAATCCAATTGACTCAGCTGCGTGTAACCTGTTTCTCGGTTCAAAACATTCGCTCACATCCGTATATACTGACACTTTCTGTACGTCACTTAATTCTACCGGACTTAATTTTTTTTTTTATCATACACCTATATACAAAAAATGTTGAACCCCAGGGCTAAGGGTCGAGGGCGAGGGCGTGGGCATTCAATTACTGCAGGGGGCAGAGGTCGTGGTCCTGGGCAGGGTGAGACAGTACCCGCTGATGAGGGAGCAGGGGAATTCCGCAGAGCTACACTCCCTAGCTTCATGTCTCAACTTACAGGGACACGTGGTAGAGGACTGTTGAAACCACAACAGTGCGAACAGCTGATCTCGTGGATTGCGGACAATACATAGTAACATAGTTTATAAGGCCGAAAAAAGACATCTGTCCATCCAGTTCGACCTGTTTTCCTACAAGTTGATCCAGAGGAAGGCAAAAAAAACCCTGTGCGGTAGAAGCCAATTTTCCTCACTTTAGGGGAAAAAATTCCTTCCCGACTCCAATCAGGCATCAGAATAACTCCCTGGATCAACAACAACCCATATCTAGTAACTATAACCTTTAATATTATTACCCTCCAGAAATACATCCAGGCCCCTCTTGAACTCTCTTACTGAACTTACCATCACCACCTCCTCGGGCAGAGAGTTCCATAGTCTCACTGCTCTTACCGTAAAGAATCCTCTTCTATTTTTGTGAACAAACCTTCTTTCCTCCAGGCGCAGAGGATGTCCCCTCGTCATGGTTACTGTCCTTGGGATAAAGAGATCATGGGAGAGATCTGTGTACTGACCCCTGATATATTTATACATAGTTATTAGATCTCCCCTCAGTCGTCTTTTTTCTAAAGTGAATAACCCTAATTTTGATAATATTTCTGGGTACTGTAGTCCACCCATTCCAGATATGACTTTAGTTGCCCTCCTCTGAACCCTCTCCAGCTCTGCTCTGTCTGCCTTGTTCACAGGAGCCCAGAACTGTACACAGTACTCCATGTGTGGTCTGACTAGTGATTTGTAAAGTGGCAGGACTATGTTCTCATCACGGGCATCTATGCCCCTTTTGATGCAACCCATTATCTTATTGGCCTTGGCAGCAGCTGTCTGACACTGGTTTCTGCAGCTTAGTTTGCTGTTCACTAAAATTCCTAGGTCCTTTTCCATTTCAGAGTTACCCAATGTTTTACCATTTAGTATGTACTGGTGACTTGCATTATTCCTTCCCATATGCATAACCTTACATTTGTCAGTGTTAAACCTCATCTGCCACTTCTCTGCCCAAGCCTCCAGTCTATCCAGATCCATCTGTAGCAGTGTACTGTCCTCTTCTGTGTTAATTACTTTACACAGTTTAGTGTCATCTGCAAAAATTGATATTTTACTGTGCAAGCCTTCTACAAGGTCATTAATAAATATATTGAAGAGAATAGGGCCCAATACTGACCCCTGTGGTACCCCACTAGTTACAGTGACCCAATCTGAGTATGTACCATTAATAACCACCCTCTGTTTTCTATCACTGAGCCATTTACTTACCCACATACAGACATTTTCTCCAAGGCCAAGCATTCTCATTTTATATACTAACCTTTTATGTGGTACCGTGTCAAATGCTTTGGAGAAGTCCAGATATACGATATCCATTGATTCCCCGCGGTCAAGTCTAGAACTTACCTCCTCATAGAAACTGATTAAATTGGTTTGACACGACCGATCCCTCATGAAGCCATGCTGATATGGAGTTATTTGCTTATTTTCATTGAGGTACTCCAAGATAGCATCTCTTAGAAAACCTTCAAACAGTTTACCCACTACAGATGTTAAACTTACCGGCCTATAGTTCCCGGGCTCTGTTTTTGGACCCTTTTTGAATATTGGCACCACATTTGCTATGCGCCAATCCTGTGGAACACTCCCTGTCAGTATAGAGTCCTTAAATATCAAGTATAAGGGTCTGGCAATGACATTACTTAATTCTCTTAGGATACGTGGGTGTATGCCATCCGGTCCTGGCGATTTGTCTGTTTTAATCTTAAGACGCCCCAGTACTTCTTCCTGGGTCAGACAGGACACTTTTAAAGGGGAATTCACTTTTATATTCTGCATTTCATCTGACAGTTTATTTTCCTCAGTGAATACAGTGGAGAAAAAAAATACTTAAAGGGGTTGTCCGGGTTCAGAGAAGAACCCGGACATACCTGCAATTTCACCCAGGCAGCCCGCCTGAAGAGGGCATCGGAGCATCCTATGCTCCGATGCCCTCCTTTGCCCTGCGCTAATTAGCGCAGGGCAAAGGAATTTCGCCGGGTTCCGGTGACGTACCGGTCCCTGCCGGGCAGAGGCTTCCGCCCGGCAGTGAGTCGGTGACGTCATCGGCGCTGATGGACAGGCTTCAGCGCTGCCCTAGCCAGTAAAACGGCTAGGGCAGCGCTAAAGCCGGCCCATTAAGGCCGGTGACGTCACCGAACTCACTGCCGGGCGGAAGTACCCGCCCGGCAGCGAGTATTTACAAAACAAGAGACCTTGCCCTGCGCGATCTAGCGCAGGGCAAGGGGGGGGCATCGGAGCATGAGATGCTCCGATGTCCTCTTCAGGCAGGCTGCCTGGGTGAAATTGCAGGTATGTCCGGGTTCTTCTCTGAACCCGGACAACCCCTTTAAGAGTTTTGCTTTCTCCTCATCGCTCTCTGCTACTCCCCCCTCACTACTCTGTAAGGGGCCGACACCTTCAGATTTATACTTTTTAGTATTTATATAATTGAAGAACATTTTAGGGTTAGTTTTACTCTCTTTAGCAATTAGTCTTTCAGTCTCTAGTTTAGCTGCTTTTATTTGTCTTTTACAAATTCTATTTTTTTCCTTATAGATTTTCAATGCTTCCTTGCTCCCCTCCTGTTTTAGTGATTTAAATGCTTTCTTTTTGTCATGTATTGCTTTCTTTACAGTTCTGTTTATCCACATTGGTTTTTTCTTGTTTCTTATCATTTTATTCCTATACGGTATGTACCTCTCACAATTAGATATTAGGATGCTTTTAAAAATATCCCATTTTGTGGCTGTATTTTTATTTTTGAGGATTTTGTCCCAGTTAGTTAGACCTATGGCCTCTCTTAGATGGCTAAATTTTGCATTTTTGAAGTTTGGTATTTTTGTTCCTCCCTGAAGAAATGCTTTTTTTTAATGACAATTTAAAGGTTATTATTTTATGGTCACTGTTACCCAGGTTTCCCCCAACCTGCACATCTGTTGTTCTGTCAGGTCTATTGGTTAATACTAAGTCCAGTATGGCCGTCCCTCTAGTCGGGTCCTGAACCAGTTGGGACAGGTAATTGTCTTTGGTTATTGCCAAGAACCTGTTTCCTTTATGAGATATACAGGTTTCAGTTTCCCAGTCTATATCTGGGTAGTTGAAGTCCCCCATAATAACAACCTCATTCTGATTTGCCGCTTCGTCTATTTCATTTAGAAATTGATTTTCTGTGGCCTCTGATATATTAGGTGGTTTATAATAAACTCCTATTAGTATTTTATTATTGTTTTTGGCTCCATTTATTTCTACCCACAGTGACTCCACATCTTCATGTCCCTCACTTATATCTTCCCGGATTGTGGGCTTTAGACAGGACTTTATATAAAGGCAGACCCCTCCCCCTCGCCGGTTTTGACGATCCTTTCTAAAAAGATTGTAACCCTGTACAATGCTTCAAGTAATTTGTCCACCAGTCAGTCTTCCACGCAGTCCACCCACGTTACCCAAGGGAGCACTCCTCTGGCTCCTCCACCTCAACCTCCTTCCTCCCAGTCTGCCCCCTCCCAGGAAAATTTGGAATGCGATTCGGCATACTCTGAGGAACTGTTTTCTGGACCCTTCCCAGAGTCACAAACCACTTCTCAGGTTGCTGCTGACCTCGTTCCCGATGCCCAAGTTTTCCAACTGTCGCAGTCTGTGGGTGATGATGATGACAGTGTTGACTTAGTGGAAGAAGTTTGTAAAGAGGTGTCGGACGATGAGGAGACACGGTTGTCAGACAGTGGTGAAGTTGTTGTTAGGGGAGGAATTCCCAGGGGGGAGCAGACTGAGGAATCGGAGGATGACGAGGTGACTGACCCAAGCTGGGTTGATATGCCGAGTGAAGACAGTGCTTCTGAGGCAGAGGCGAGTGCTGCACCAGAACAGGTTGTAAGAGGCAGTGGTGTGGCCAGAGGGAGAAGCAGGGCCAGAGCTGGTGCATCAGCAGCAACTGTTCCACGTAGTGAAGCTCCTGTGGCGAGGCCTAGATGTTCGCAAGTCTGGAGGTTCTTTAAAGAAAGTGAGGATGACCGACGGACTGTGGTGTGCAACCTGTGCCACACCAGGATCAGCAGGGGTGCCACCACTACTAGCCTAACCACCACCAGCATGCGCAGGCATATGAGTGCTAAACACCCCACTCAATGGAACCAAGGCCGTTCACCACCTCCTGCGGGTCACACCACTGCTCCTTCCCCTGTGTCACTCGCTGCCTCTGCTAGTCAACCCCCCGCATCACTCGCTGCCTCTGCTAGTCAACCCCCTGCCCAGGACCCCGGCACGAGCGCCTCCCGCCGGAAAACCACACCTTCGCCTCCACGATCCTCCACAGCGTCCACCAACGTGTCCCAGCGAAGCGTTCAGCTGTCTTTACAGCAGACGCTGGAGCGCAAGAGGAAATACAGTTCCACCCACCCACATGCCCAAACCCTCAACGTCCACATCTCCAAATTGCTTAGCCTGGAGATGCTGCCCTATAGGGTGGTAGAGACCGAGGCCTTTCGAAATCTCATGGCGGTGGCTGCCCCTCGGTATTCCATCCCCAGCCGCCACTATTTTTCCCGATGTGCCGTCCCAGCCCTACACCAGCACGTGTCACAGAACATCATCCGTGCCCTGACCAACGCTGTTTCTGAGAAGGTCCACCTAACCACGGACACGTGGACAAGTGCTGCCGGGCAGGGACACTACATCTCACTGACGGCACATTGGGTTAACTTGGTGGAGGCTGGGACCGAGAATGACCCTGGGGCCGCTCATGTACTGCCCACACCGAGGATTGCGGGGCCTACCTCGGTCACGGTCTCTCAGACGTACTATGCCTCCTCCTCCGACCCCTCCTCCTCCACCGAATTACCATCCGTGGGCACGGTGCCTTCAGTCGGTAGCTCTAGGCGCAGCAGCAGTGCCGTGGGTAAGCGCCAGCAGGCGGTGCTCAAACTGCTGAGCTTAGGTGACAAAAGGCACACCGCCCAAGAGCTGTAACAGGGCATCACGGCGCAGACCGATGTGTGGCTGGCACCGCTGAACCTCAAGCCAGGCATGGTTGTGTGTGACAACGGGCGTAACCTGGTGGCGGCTCTGCAACTCGGCAGACTGACACATGTGCCATGCCTGGCCCACGTGTTCAATCTTATAGTTCAGCGGTTCCTCAAGACATACCCCAATCTGTCTGATTTGCTCACCAAGGTGCGCCGCATCTGTGCACATTTCCGCAAGTCTAGCACAGATGCTGCCACTCTCAGGGCAGCGCAGCGCCGCCTACAACTGCCCGCTCACCGACTGTTGTGCGACGTGCCCACGAGATAGAATTCCACATTAAACATGTTATCCAGAGTTTACCAGCAGCGCAGAGCGATTGTAGACTGCCAGATGTCATCTTCCACCAGAACTGGTAGTCAGGTCTCTCAGATTCCTCAAGTCTACAATGAGGAGTGGACGTGGATGTCTGATATCTGCCAGGTGTTGAGCAACTTTGAGGAGTCAACACTGATGGTCAGCGGCGATGCCGCCATTATCAGCCTCACCATCCCGCTGCTTTGCCTGTTGAAAAAAATCACTGCTCAGCATCAAGTCGGATGCTTTGCGCTTGTCACAAGAGACGGTGGAGGAAGATACGTCGCTTGATAGCCAGAGCACCCTCCGGTCTGTTTCTCAGCGCGTATCGGAGGAGGGGGATGAGGATGAAGAGGAGGAGAATGTCGGCGAGATAGTAGAGGGTACCAGTGCTCAATCCTTAACTCTTGAGCGTGTATGGGCTGAAGAGGAGGACTTGGAGGAGGAGGAGGAGGAGGAAATGGAGAGTCAGGTCAGTGAGGAGAGGGAATTCTTGCGTGTTGGGACTCTGGCGCACATGGCAGACTTCATGTTAGGCTGCCTATCCCGTGACCCTCGCGTTAGAAGAATTTTTTCAAACACCGATTACTGGGTGTTCACTCTCCTGGACCCACGGTACAAGCAGAACCTTTCAACTCTCATCCCTGCAGAGGAAAGGAGTATGAGAGTGAATAGATATCAACAGGCCCTGGTGCACAAGCTGAAACAATTCTTCCCATCTGACGCCGCTAGCGGCAGAGGGCATGGTTCTGTGGGCCAAGTAGCGGGGGAGAGGAGGCGAGCAGGCAGCTTGTCTAGCACTGGCAGGGGAACGCTCTCCAAGGCCTTTGCCAGTTTTATGTCACCCCAGCAAGACACTGTCACCTGTCCCCAGTCTAGGCAGAGTAGGGGGGAGCTGTACAGAAAGATGGTGAGGGAGTACCTAGCTGACCATACCAACGTCCGGACCGATCACTCTGCTCCATACAACTACTGGGTTTCAAAGCTGGACACGTGGCCTGAACTGGCGCTGTACGCCTTGGAGGTGCTGGCCTGCCCTGCCGCTAGCGTTCTGTCAGAGCGGGTATTCAGTGCAGCTGGTGGCGTCATCACAGATAAGCGTACACGCCTGTCAACTGACAGCGCTGACAGGCTGACGCTTATTAAAAGGAACAAAGCCTGGATTTCACCGGAATTCAAATCTCCTCCGGGGGAAAGCAGCTAAAGATTTAAATAACTTATGTATCCGATTCCTCCTCTCTACTCCTCCTCCTACTCCTCCTCCATATCGTCTTTGCCTAATGCTGACCCAAAAAACGCCATTTTTTAGAGGTCCAACTGGCACTCTTTTAGCACAATTTTTCAGGAGGGCCCCCTACAGGCCCTCTCTTCAAACAATTTTTCTGGAGGGCCCCCCTACAGGCCCTCTATTCAAACAATTTTTCCAGAGGTCCACCTACAGGCCCTCTCTTCAAACAATTTTTCAGGAGGGCCCCCCTACAGGCCCTCTATTCAAACAATTTTTCCAGAGGTCCACCTACAGGCCCTCTATTCAAACAATTTTTCCAGAGGTCCACCTACAGGCCCTCTCTCCAATTCCAGTTCCAAGTTTTATTTGCGCATACTGCATACATTTTTATGTTTGGGATAGGTGTGAAAAATAATATTACTTGCGAATCTATATTGCCCAACATTGGATATGGTAGCAAGTAGAAGACCAAACACATGCTGCTCACAGGGTTCCGCAAATTCCTGGTCCACCCGCAAATTCCTTGTCCACAATGTCATGGAGGACGAGGTTCTGTGGATGAGCAACAAGTCCTTCTGTACTGAAATCGCTGACAAAGTCTCCATCTAAGAATCTACAGACCATTGTGGAGAGAGCGGCACAGCTCGCCATCAAAGTGAGGAACCCCAACGCCAGACTGCGCAGAGAAGATAACGAATAAATATCTCTGTGGTTATTTTTGCTAAATAAAAGTTAAATAAACCCCCCAAAAAATTCATCTGTTAATGTGCCTGATCCACCCAAGTTGAATCTGTCCCATCATGAGAAAGTCCCCCCCAAGGAGTCCCCTCTGTAACTTGCTTCCCATACAACTACCTCACCCCCCGACACCTGTGTCTCGCCATTGTCCACCACCTCCTCAGACAACACTGGTAAATCCACACTGTCAGCACACGGAAACAGCAAAAGGTCTTGCGAATTGGGGCAGAGAATGTTCTGGGCTAGCACATCAGAGAAGGGGTGACTATGGGGTTCCAGGGAGTACGTGACCACATGCAATCTCCATCTAAAAAGTCATGCCACACTTGATCAATCTCATAATTTACAACTGTACCGGTTGATGCTAAATTTTTAAGTTGGGGTCCTGCGTCGTCATTCTAAATACATCCGGCTGTTGTCACCAACACACACGCTAGCCCAGGGGGAACTCCTCTGGCTCTTCCAGCGAAACCTCCTTGCCCCACCCTGCCCCCCCACCTACAGGCCCACTCTACAAACAATTGACGTCTTTTTCCTATCTTTCTCTCTCTCCAAACTATTTTTCCAGATAGCTGCCATATACGGTATTAAACTAAGAATACAGAGAACACATGCTACACTTGATCAAGTTCATAATTTACGACTGTACCGCTTGATGCAACAGTTTTCCCAAATCCAGTCCGGCTGTTGTCACCACCACACACGCTAGCCCAGGGGGCACTCCTCTGGCTCTTCCAGCGAAACCTCCTTGCCCCAGCCTGCCCCCCCACCTACAGGCCCACTCTACAAACAATTTAGCCGGATAGGGGACGTATCCGAAGTTGTACTCATGTTTGTTTTTGTTCTTCTTTTATCTGCCTCCTGACCTGTGATAGGCAGAGCATGGACACGTCCCCTTAGCTGCAGTGGGAAAGACACTCCCCTGGCCAGAGCAAGCTCTTTTTCCCTTTTCCGTGTTCGAAATATCCATTAAATATAGGGTCCCAAGATAGGGGACGTATACGGTATTAAACTGAGAAGAATCGATACTGCACCGGCTGATGCTAGAGCATTTCCAAATGCATTCCGGCTGTTGTCACCACCACACACGCTAGCCCAGGGGGCACTCCTCTGGCTCTTCCACCGAAACCTCCTTCCCCCCACCTACAGGCCCTCTCTCCAAACAATTTATCCGGGTAGGGGGACGTATTAGATATTGTACTGATTCTGAATTGCCACCTGCAATAGACGGGAATGGAACCCAGATCAACTGCTTGGGAAGTAGCTATGCTCACCTCTATACCACCAGCAGGCACAGCAACTGATAAGAATAGATACTCAACTTGATGTCAGCTGCAGTGCCAGCATGAGCAGTGGTGTCACCTGCAGGCGGTGATGGACCTTCGTTGCACCTAGTTGGGTGCTTCCCTAACATGTGATGGGTATTTGCCTCGCCTTTCTTGGTCTGGGTGAGCACAATTGCCATGAGGGTAACCACCAGGCTGTTGCCTGAGGATTTGGGGTAATGGTGGGATTAAGCAGCCTCAGAGGCATCCATGCATGCTGCCCCTGCTGTTTCCTGTCCATTTCCGTGGTGTTTCCATCATTTTCTGAGGTTTCCAGGTTTTCAGGCAAACTTCCCTGTGAAGAGCTTTGGTCCCCCGCAAAAATGCTCGAGTCTCCCATTGACTTCAATGGGGTTCGTTACTCGAAACGAGCACCCGAGTATCGGAAAAAATTTGTCTCGAATAACGAGCACCCGAGCATTTTAGTGCTCGCTCATCTCTAGTCTTGAAGGTTCTGCCTCAGAAGATGAAGCGGAAATTGATGGTGAAAAAGGGAAACAAAAGTTTGACTTACCTGAGGATTTTCTAAAGTGGAGACTAGTTTTGGAAAAAGAATATCCGGGTAAAGACTGGCAAGTTGCAAGAAGCTTCATTATGGAGTGTTATGAGAAGGACCCTGTCGGTTTTGATCAGAAATGGAGATTGGAAGAGTGGTTAAAAAAAGCTTTGGATGAGAAAATAGATGTCTCAATGGAAGAACTTGGGTTTTTGCAAGATGGTTTATTAATTGCTCTTAAGAAAATGGGAAGAAATGTGCATTTTACAGGGCGTGAGAAGCGTTAAAGAGGAAGCAAGATGATTTGTGGTTTGTATGTCCTTGTTTTGTCTTGTTTGTCTTCTTTATGTTTTGTGTTTTGACAAAAGAAGTTGATTATGATTGATGGAAATAGCTTGTTTTGTCACATTTTGTGTTTTATGCATAAATTAATTTTTTGCGATTTTTGTGTGAGTAATAAAATAAGACCACGATGATGAGGGTTTGCAGCAGAACGGTTATTTCACTTGTTGAGAAGAGTTCTTGTTGCGTGTAATCCAAACCCTGAGTGGTTTAAAAAAAAAAAAAAATGAATGATTGTGTGGGGATGATCCGTAGCAAACTATTTTTGCATTTTTTGGTGGACGTCAAAAAACTTGGTGACATTGATGCCGAAGGGATCTGGAAATTTAAAAAGTGGCGTGCATGGCTACCTGATTAATGTTTTGTCTTTTATCAACTGAATATGTAATATTTGCGTTGGATTTTGACTATGTATGAAAATTTCATGAACCTTTTACAATAAGATATGTATGTTTTATATTGTTTTTAATAAAAACGAAAAATTAAAAAAAAAAAAATCTGTTCTTATCAGTTTAATATCTGATACGTCCCCTATCTGGGGACCATATATTAAATGGATTTTTCGAACAGGGAGATGGAAAAAGAGCTTGCTCTGTCCACTCCACGCATTGACCTGGTATTGCAGTACCTCCAGGACCGGTGCACCCCTTCCTAATCCGGTATCAAAAAGCAGAATGAATCCTTCCGAGCTTCAGCGTTCCCTTTCACCTGTGCTGTTGCTGCCTACACCTGCAGCTCGTCTGTCCATCTCCTGGTAGGTTCCAGCAGCCGCCCGCCCAGTCTCTCTCCTCACCCCAAATCCAATTAGGACTAATGGATTAATTGGCCACTTAGTTATCAGCTGAATGAAGTGTTTGGACCTACACGCAACTGGGGATTGGGCGGCACTTGTGCAGGTGGGATTCCCTGTCTGTTCCTTGAAATTGACACCTTTGGATCACACTTGTTGGATGTTGCCATTTCAATTTCCCAGTCCTCAAGCAAGTAAAGCAAGCCTGTGTCTCCCTCTTGTGGATCTTCTGAACTGGATTTGGAGGCTGCTGAGAAAGTTGCCCAGCACTTCTTATGTTTCTGCAGCCAGCCAGGCCTCCTGTGTGGATACTGGGGACGGAACACTGCACGTGTCACAAGAGGCATTGTGTAGTCGGCAGCCGGTCATGGGCTGACATCACAAGGGGCCCTGACAGAACACCCAACAATGGTCTCTGACATCACAATTAACAATGCATGCCTGCTTTTTTTTCTCTCTCTCTTTTTCTTTCCTTCCTGCACTCCTCCATATCTGTCTCTCTGTTTGGCATGTTCCAGCAACAGGACGTCACGCACGTGTGAGGAAGAGGGCGTGTCCAGAAGTGGGCGGAGCTATGCAGATAGAGTACACGAAGAAGAGCATCATGTTGTGTACGGTCTCTCCCCGGTTGGCGAGAGAGAGCAGCAGTGCTCCTGG
Organism: Rhinella marina; assembly: GCA_900303285.1. Taxonomy (NCBI): domain Eukaryota; kingdom Metazoa; phylum Chordata; class Amphibia; order Anura; family Bufonidae; genus Rhinella; species Rhinella marina. The sequence continues at coordinate 5,096 of ONZH01029465.1, read as the reverse complement.
AATGTGGTTAGGGCCTGGAGGGAGGCTGCTGTCACCTTGAGAAATGCTCAGGGTTGGCGAACGTTGGTCTCGACGGCGTCCCCTTTTCGGGTTATCGCTTCTTGGCCTTTTGGCTAAGACCAAGTGAATTTTGTTCCTTTTTATTTCAGAATGGAAATTGATTTTCTCCTTGGATGTTTTTGTTTAATAAAGTTGTTTCTTTGTGGGGGAGGGGCCTGTAATTTTGGTATGACGGTTTTTTTTTTCTAGTTTAAGTTTTGTACATATGTATATTTTGGTTTGTTTGAAAATTTCTGAAAACTTTTGTGGTTTACTTTGATAATTATTTACATTCAGTGTGTTTTATTGTTTTTTTAATAAAAGAATAATAAAAAAAAAATCCTTGTGGTCTGTGCTTGTGTTGGTGTCAGAAGGTGCCTGGGGGGATCGTTCGGGTTTATAGCCCGGACTTCACCCCCCTGTTGCTATTGGCCAGTTGGCTTAGTCCCCAGGCAACGGGAGGCAATCTTCCCTTGGGAAGATTCCTGAGCGGATTTGCAAATGAGCGCACCTAATATTCCTTTTACAGTTCGGAGAAGAGGTCCCAGTGGGGAATCGTTCATGTCCAGCAAAAGATCCTGGAAGGCGTTTTGAAGATGGAGCGGGAGAGTATTTTCTGCTTGCAAGCCTTTCCGAAATTGGGTTTCTACGATGCCACTTTCCAATGCCTCAATGAGATGCGGACCTGCTACACCCGGGCCCTTGAGAGCGGACCTCATCCTGACATTGCCGGTGTCCAGTTTGTTGCCCATGAGACCAGGGAGCGGATCCAAGTCATCGTACAGATGTACAATCCCTTTACCCGGGATGAAGAGATCCAGGCCTTTCTTCAGAGGTACTGTACCTACGTGTCCGGCGCTGAATGGCGCAAGAATGTTCTCGGAACCTTTAATGGTTTGAGGAGGTTCTTTGTGGAGCTACGTAAGGACCCTACCGAGGTTGAGGGTTTATGCCACCCCCCGCAGAATTTTGCCATCGGCAACAGCCGTGGGTTCCTGTTCTATCCTGGACAGCCATCTTTTTGCCGGGACTGCTTCTCTTTTGGTCACACAAGGGAGAACTGTACCGTGGGGCAGGTATGTCGCAATTGTTTCAGTCCTGGTCACAAGACTGCGGACTGTGTGCAAAAGAGGAAATGCCACTTCTGCGGTGATGACGACCACTTGGCACGGCAGTGTCCCACTCTTCACAGAGACCTGCCCCGTACCTATGCAGCTGTGACCAGAGGGGAGGTTGCTGCTACTCCAGGCCCCCCTGGGCCTTCTGTGGAGACTCCGGTAGAGTCCCCTGTGGAGATTCCTGGCGACGCCACCCCTCCACTGGAAGTTGTAGCTGAGGACGATCCTGTTGGTGAGTTTGTGATGGACTCTACTATGGCCCCCGACCACCTGTCCACAGAAGAGGAGGGGCCACAGTCATCGTCTGTGGAACCCGAGACCCTTCAGGACATGATTGTGGACAAAGCATCCCTTAAAAGGAAGCCACCAGAGCCTCCCGGTCCTCCTCCTAGTGCCTTGATTGAGGAGGCCTTGAGTCCTGGTGGTGTAAGTTCTTCTGGTAGATGAGAGCGGTCTGCTACTATTGACTCGGACTTGTCCACATCGTCAGGGTACCTTGAAGCGGGAGCAGTGTCCAAGCTCGCAAGGACTTTAAGTTTCCGGAAGTCACTAGAGGACATAAAAGGGAATGCGTCTCCTGGGGGTAGTGCTTCTCCTGGTCGGAGGGGTAGGGGAGGTCCAACAAAAGAAATATGATTGTTTTTGATGTTTGTTTTCCTTTTCAGATAACATGAGATGCCATTGACTGTAGGCTCCCTTAATGTCCGCAGTATTCAGACACCAGAGAGAAGAGCATCTATCTTCTCTCTGGTGTCAAAAGAACCTTTTGATATTATTTGTTTGCAGGAATGCGGACTTGAGGGGGATCCTACTAGTGTTATATGGCCTTATGGACCTGCTGTATGGTCTACTTCCCATGAGAGGAATGGTGGGGTGGGCGTTCTGTTTAAGGGGTCAAACTATGACATTAAGAATGTGGTTCATATTGTCCCGGGGAGGGCTGTACTTGTTTATTTTCGGTATGGTGGGGTAGAGTATAAGTTGATAAATGTTTATGCTCCTGCAGTAAGAAAAGACAGGATTGATTTGTTTAACAAATTGTTTTTCTTTTTAGGTGGGTGGGAATGTACCTTTCTTGTTGGGGATTTTAATTGCATTATTTCACCTAATGACAGGAGTAATGTTGATAGGGCAGGGATGGTTAATTTAGATGCGTCAGGTAGGTTATTAAAGGAAATAATTTCTCTTTGGGTTGAAGGATGGGTTTGGGGAGAAGGATGATGGTTCTTTTGGGTTTACTTTCTTTAGTAGTGCTGGGAATGTTTCTTCTTGTATTGATTTTATTTTTGTTTCCAAATCTTTTCAAGTTCTTAATTTCAAGAGGAGAATGTCTTTTTCGGACCATGTCTGGATTGAGTGTATGGTGACAAGTAGTGGTATGTATGAACATGGGAAAGGAGTGTGGAAGTTGAATATATCGTTATTGGAGAATGAGAGAGTGCTAGAACAGTATAAGTTACAGTATGGAAGATGGGTATGGAAGATGGGTATTGAAGAAAGGGGAGTTTGCAAGGGTGAGTGAATGGTGGGAGTGGGTGAAAATGGAGACTAGGGTTTTTTTCATTAGGAAAGGGCGTGAGAAAGCTAGGAGTGAGAAGAGAGAGTATGCAAAGTGGCAGAAGAGGTTAGATTACTTATTTGTTTTAAGGGAGAATGGTATGGATGTTGGGCGTGAAATTGAAGAAGCACGTGAGCATGTGAGTAAGTGTTTGGAAGCGAAAGGGAGGAGTATAATTGCTCAAGCTAGAGTGAATGTGCACTCGCAGCCGGGCAAAGAATAGGCCAGGTACGGGGGGCGGAGCTACCGCGCTGCAGGATAGACGCACATCACAGGAGCTCCTGCAGAACTCACCTTTCACACGGTTTTTCCGTATCAATTTTTGAGTTACAGCCCTGAAAATACCACCGATCAACTCAGGACAACGTCCGGAATCAGATTATCACCTTTATTTAAGGTTTCCAGTAAGTTCGAAATTGTGACCTAGTCCGCTACCAGAAGCCGCGGCCTCAATTTGCTGACACTGCGCCGGAAGGTCACCCGATATTAGAACTGTGCACACCTATATACTGTATCAACCTTCCGGTTACACATACTATAAGTAGCAGACGGATTGAGCTATTCCAGACTGTTTACAGACTTGAGGCCTTGTACACCACTTGGAGCCGCGGACTAAATTTATTGAGAGCACACCGGAAGCCCCTCTTCCGGGAGACTGTATTCAATTTACTTGCTCCTGACAAATATATCACGGGTGAAGCTTGAAACTTTAAATACTCTGGAACAAGCTGCTTTTAAGCCCTGAATCAAACTTGCTCTCCGTGGTGAAGTATCTCCAGTCATATAAAGATGGATTAAGCATACACAGGAAAGGAAATGTAAATCTTTTCTATACTGCTGCACTTTTAAACTAAGCTACATTCAGCTTAATATATACTTGTGACTCTTCATATGTATTAACAGCGATTTTGCACAGTACCCAGCACTGAGACACAGATAACATGGGCAAAAATAAACCAACCTCAGAGGCATCTTCAAGGGGCCCAAAAACCCCAAAGAAAATTACAAAGACACCTAAACGTACTCCTTTCAAATCTTCAGGTGCCACGTCCAGCGGCTCTGATAGCGAGGACGAAATAAGCCCAAGTAGTCCTACCAATGTTAAAGAATACATCAAAGCTCTACCTACTACAGAGTGTATAAAGGGTCTCTTTAAAGAATTTTCTCTCACCATAAAAGAGGAACTGCCTGCTATCAAAACAGACGTACGTAATATTGCCTCTAAAATGGACCAACTAGAAGATTCCACTAACTCCTTAATCAACCATGCCTCGCATGTTGAGAACAGCATACTCAACCAAAAGAAGGAAATCTTCAATTGAAAATGCAACTTGATGACCTGGAAAACAGGTCAAGGAGGAATAACATTAGAATTAAAGGACTGCCAGAGTCTGTGCAAGACAAGGAAATACACGCTACATTAACCCAGCTATTTAATGAGATCCTGCAACAGGATGAAACCATAGATCTGTGCATAGAAAGGGCCCACCGTGTCTACAGGCCCAAACACATCCAGACAGAACTTCCTAGAGATATACTCTGCTGCCTTCAAAGCTTTAAAATTAAAGAAGAAATTCTGAGGAAAGCAAGAGTGGCGAAAAGGATTGAGTGGGAAGGAAGTGAGATTGCTCTCTATCAGGACATTTCAAGACTTACATTGTATGCAAGAAGTCAGCTCCAACCCATCACCAGAGAACTTAGGCATAAGAGTATAAAGTACCGCTGGCTATTCCCTTCGGCCTACTCTTTACATATCAAAACAAGACTATTACAATAAAGACTCCTGAGGACGTCCCTCCTGCACTGGCAAAGCTAGGACTCGAGGACATACAAATTCAAGACTGGACTCTACCAGATGAGACTGAAGCACCATTCCCTGACCTGCCTGCAAGGGAATCCTGGGAAATTGTAACACCCACTAATCGCAGAAAGCTCAAGACATCAGACAAAATCCCGCCAAGACACCGTACAAGAGCCAGAGATTCCAAGCAGGGGACTGACAACAGCCTGATGTAAAACATTCAGCCTAAACCTCCCATCTGAGATTGCACTCTCAGGGTTTTTCTAAAAATTTAAGTATGGTATACAGTTGATATCATATATGTTTTCTATATATGGTTTTACATCTAGTTTTATGTTTACAACACTTGTTTTACAGGTACCTCCTACTGATCCTTCTGAATATTACAAGCTCATTACTATATTGTAATTGTCCTATGTAACTAGTAACTACATATTCACTGGCACCAATAGTCTCGGCGCTGGGTATGATGTGATGTGATTTTTTTACCTTCATAACCTATTCCTTGTTTTATTGTTAAACCTACAGTTAGGTAATACCTAACTGCCTACGATTGTGCCTCTATTGACCCACTGAGGGC
>ONZH01029464.1:0-48062 GCA_900303285.1 Rhinella marina | reverse complement strand
TGGGTTCACCGCCGTACCGTGTCAGGGTAAAATTTTATGTGCTTCACCTGCTTCCTCAGTCTCCCTTGGTCACTTTGGGTTCACCGCCATACCGTGTCCGGGTAAAATTTTATGTGCTTCACTTGCTACCTCAGTCTCACTTGGTCACTTTGGTTTCACCGCCATGCTGTGTCAGGGTAAAATTTTATATGCTTCACATGCTAACTCAGTCTCACTTGGTCACTCTGAGCTTACCGCCATGCTGTGTCAGGGTAAAATTGTCTGTGCTTCACCTGCTACCTTAGTTTCACTTGGTCATTCTGTTGTCACCTCCATGCTGTGTCAGGGTAAAATTCTATGTGCTTCGCCTGTTACCTTAGTTTCACTTGGTCATTCTTTTGTCACCGCCATGCTGTGTCAGGGTAAAATTTTATGTGCTTCAACTGCTTCCTTAGTCTCACTTGGTCACACTGTGTTAAGCGCTATAGTGTGTCAGGGTAAAATTTTATGTGCTTCACCTGCTACCTCAGTCTCACTTGTTCACTTTGGGTTCACCGCCATGCTGTGTTAGGGTAAAATTTTATATGCTTCACCTGCTACCTCAGTCTCACTTGGTCACTCTGGGTTCACCGCCATACCGTGTAGGGTAACATTTTACATGCTTCACCTGCTACCTCAGTCTCACTTGGTCATTTTGGTTTCACCGACATGCTGTGTCAGGGTAAAATTTTATATGCTTCACATGCTAACTCAGTCTCACTTGGTCACTCTGAGTTTACCGCCATGCTGTGTCAGGGTAAAATTGTCTGTGCTTAAACTGCTACCTTAGTTTCACTTGGTCATTCTGTTGTCACTTCCATGCTGTGTCAGGGTAAAATTCTATGTGCTTCGCCTGTTACCTTAGTTTCACTTGGTCATTCTTTTGTCACCGCCATGCTGTGTCAGGGTAAAATTTTATGTGCTTCACCTGCTACCTCAGTCTTACTTGGTCACTCTGGGTTTACCGCCATGCTGTGTCAGGGTAAAATTGTATGTGCTTCACCTGCTACCTTAGTTTCACTTGGTCGTTCTGTTGTCACCGCCATGCTGTGTCAGGGTAAAATTTTATGTGCTTCACCTTCTACCAAAGTCTCACTTGGTCACTGTGGGTTAACCTCCATACCGTGTCAGGGTAATATTTTATGTGCTTCACCTGCTACCTCAGTCTCACTTGGTCACTCTGGGTTCACCGCCATACCGTGTCAGGGTAAAATTTTATGTGCTTCACCTGCTACCTCAGTCTCACTTGGTCACTCTGGGTTCACCGCCATATCGTGTCAGGGTAAAATTTTATGTGCTTCACCTGCTACCTCAGTCTCACTTGGTCACTCAGGGTTCACCGCCATACCGTGTCAGGGTAAAATTTTATGTGCTTCACCTGCTACCTCAGTCTCACTTGGTCATTCTGTGTTCACCGCTATAGTGTGTTAGGGTAAAATTTTATGTGCTTCACCTGCTACCTCAGTCTCACTTGGTAACTCTGGGTTCACCGCCATGCTGTGTCAGGGTAAAATTTTATGTGCTTCATCTGCTACCTCAGTCTCACTTGGTCACTCTGGGTTTACCGCCATGCTGTGTCACGGTAAATTTGTATGTGCTTCACCTGCTACCTTAGTTTCACTTGGTCATTCTTTTGTCACGTTACCCTCAGTCTCACTTGGTAACTCTGGGTTCACCGCCATGCTGTGTCAGGGTAAAATTGTATGTGCTTCACCTGCTACCTCAGTCTCACTTGGTCACTCTGGGTTCACCGCCATACTGTGTCATGGTAAAAATTTATGTGCTTCACATGCTACCTCAGTCTCACTTGGTCACTCTGTCACCGCCATGATGTGTCAGGGTAAAATTTTATGTGCTTCACCTGTTACCTCAGTCTAACTTGGTCACTCTGTCACTGCCATGCTGTGTCAGGGTACATTTTTGGGTGGTTAATCTGCTACCTCAATCTAACTTGCCAGCATGAGCATTGGTGTCACACGCAATCGGCGATGGATCTTCGTTGCACTTAGTTGGGTGCTTTCCTAACATGTTCCAGCCCATGTGCCTTGCCCATCTTGGTCTGGGTGAGCACAATTGTCTTGAGGGTCACCACCAGGCTGTTGCCCAGAATTTGGCGTAATGGTACCATTAGGCAGCCTCAGAGGCATCCATGCATGCTGCCCCTGCTGTTTCCTTTCCATTTCTGTGGTGTTTCCATCATTTTCGGAGGTTCCCAGGTTTTCACACAACCTTTCCTATGCAGAGCTTTGGTCCCCTGCAAAAAATGCTCGAGTCTCCCATTGACTTCAATGGTGTTCGTTATTCGAAACGAGCACCCGAGCATCCGGAAAAATTCGACTCGAATAACGAGCACCCGAGCATTTTAGTGCTCGCTCATCTCTAGCTATGAACTTTAACCGAGCCAGCCAGAACCCATGACTTTTCTCAGGAGTCCGGACCATAGCACCACCAGTGGACCAGGTACTTTAGAGATACTGTACTTGTCCGACAGTAAATGATTCTCTGAACTTCAAACTCAAGATGAGAGAAGGTGGATCACTAATGGAGATCTATAATCCTCTCTGAATTCAGTCAAGGTGAAAATAAACTGGATCATGGTCATGAAAAAGACAAAAAAACAAACAAAAACCATTTGGCAAAATTTCAATACAATGGATAATCTAAATTATACACAAATTGTGTTAATAAGATTGGCCTCCTTTTCTTTCCTTGTTTTTTGTCCCTTTCATTTTCACAAAATGGCTCCAATTACAGTATGACTACGCAACATATAGTAAAAATGAGACCTATTGGTGCTCTGTAAAACCTCCAGCAGAGTGCATGCTGCCATAACATAACAAAAATAGCCATTTGCTGTTGACAGACTGAAAAGCAGGTTGTAGTGACTTCTATGTGGCTATGGTGGGATTGCCTACACTTATAGCAATGTTCATAATAAAATGGATTTGCTGTGCATGTCATGCCTAAACTATAATATTGTGATTTCTCATCATATCCCCTATGTCAACAGGCAACATTTGGTGGTGCTTGAATTTAGAGGTTTTGCGGAATTTACAAAAACAAACATTTTCATAGCAAATTGGTAATATTTGCTCATCTGTATTGTAGACTTACACCCATAGATGGCTTGGTGAAGGCTTAACTGAGGTGCAGAGTCTAAGATAACTCCAGTCTTCAGCCTTCACTATTTTTTTTAAACCAAACAATACCAAATGTATGTGGATAGCAGTGGCATACCTCCAATAAATGCAGACCACTCAGCTGCTATAGGGCCTGTGGGGAAAAGGGGCCCCGCTGTTGAAGATATGCCTTGTCCTCTAATTACATTCATTCCGACCAGCTCCAGTATAGTATCTCTTCTATGTATGTCCCTGGAGGAGAGAGGAGTTTATTTTTGGAGTTTTTTTTCTTCAAAAGAAAAAACGTGTATTTTTTAACTTTTTTTTAACTACTTAGTCAAATTGATCTTTGACATGCATAGTGTACTATTATAGTGCCTCTGGCGCAACAGGCATACCTGGGTCCTTCATTAGGCCCCTGGCAGCAGTGTACAGACATCGACACCCCACATTCTCATGCGCATGGTGTTGATGCCTGAGAGAGAGCACTGTCTAAACCACTTAGATGCCATGGTTGATATTGAGTGTGGCATCTAAGGGGAGAAATGGCAGTGTACAGGCATCAACACCCCACATTCTCATGCACATGGTGTTGATGCCTGAGAGAGAGAGCACTGTCTAAGCCACTTAGATGCCACGGTTGCTATTGAGTGTGGCAACTAAGGGGAGAAATGGCCTGGATTGGTGCTTGTGCTGACTCAGGTCATTATGAGAGCCAAGCTCCATAAAATGGCGACAGCCTACAATAAGGCCTTATAATGGCATATTGCTGGTCATTTAGGGTTTCCTTTTGATATGCACAACTATAAACTACAGATTCATCATAAAAAAATCCTGTTTTGGAGAACCTGTTTTGATATGTTTGTGTTATAATTCATGCATATGTATGGGTGTGTCTCTGCTCCTTGTATCAGGGTCCTCTTCCTTCTTCACACATGAGTCTCCTGTAACATTACTTGGTGGGAAGGAGCCCTAGAAGCAGTGGCGTAACTACCATAGCAGCAGACCAGGCGACTGCAATGGGGCCCAGGGCAAGAGGGGGCCCAGTCTTACTTGGGATTATCTCCTCTTCTACTGGAGGTGGAAACTTGGTCTAAAGGAACAACTTTTAGCAAATGAAGAAGTGGAAAAATGTCCCAAGGGTCTTTGAAAAGGGTTTAGGCAGAAACCATTCTGTCCTGTGTTGAGAGCCTAGTTTGATTGTTGCTATGGGGCCCTTACTTCTCTATGTACGCCACTACCTAGAAGATGTTGAGCTTGGCATCCTTCATATATTGAAATTTACCCACATAACCATGAAATAAAAAGACTTGAAAATGTGAGATGTGGCTTTGTTTGTGGACTATGTTTGGTGGGAATGTCCAATAATTTGTATATATTGGAAGGAAATTTGCCAGGTCATCTCACAAGTAATAGGCTCCACATTTCCGTTAAACCCTAGAATTTGCTTACTAAATCTCCTAGACCGGACTGGAAACTGTCTTGGACATAATAAGCTGATTTCCTCCTTGCTTGCTTCAGCGAGAATACTTATAGCTTCCCACTGGAAGAAAAATATAAAACCTCCTTTAAATTGCTGGACCCAAAAATGTGATGTTTACCGTATGGAACAAATTGCCGCCTGGGAGACGGGGAAACACCAGATCTTTGCTAAAACATGGTCACCATGGGAAAAATATAGAAAATTTCCCCAAGCTTCTTCTTGAGCTTTCATGACATACTTTTGGAAATGCCTGCCTAGTGTCCTTTTTTAATTTTAATTGACATGACCTTCTTATATGAGAAACCCAATTTTAGAAATCCTAGATACGCCGTTGACATATATGCATACTGTTATCTTACCATCTTTTAACATTTCTCCACTAGCAAGAAATGTAGGAAGTGCTTGGTTCTAACATGGAAGTTATCCACACTGTCCCACTTACCTAAACCCTTTCCCTCCCCTTCCCCTCCCCTCGTACCACTTACCCGCTTGTCTGTTTATTTGAGGATATATTCATTTGCTTGTAAAACCTGAGATTGCATCTGCCGTATGTAGAATATCGAAGATATAGCTCCATCGGGATTGAGAATATTTTTGTTTCAATGATACAATAGAAAACTGTGAGTTTTACATCTTTATGTAGTATCACTAAATGTGTATAAGTCGTTGGCTTTCTGTATTCTGTAAACATTACTTGTAACTTTGTCCGACTAAGAGAAAACTCCAATAAAATATCTTTAAACATGGATTATGTTCAGATTATGATATACTCATATCTCAATGTTGGATTCACATACAGACAAAAGCATGAAGGCACTTTTAATCGAACCCCTCAGTTCTTACCCACTTCTCTCATCAGCCATATTTACTATTCACTTTCATACCCAACTGGACTACTGGTGCCTGAAGTCACAGATTGTTGTAGACACAGTAACATCACTGGAAGTAACACTTCCAGACCTGGAATTATGCCATTCCATAGGTAAGGAGTTTTTACTCTCTTAATATAGGTGGCCAAATTAAAGATTTTGAGGGAGATTTTTCAAAACTGGTACAAAGGAAAACTAACTTACTTGTCCATAGAAACCTTCAGATTCCACCTTTCATTTTTCAGAGCTTCTTTGGAAAATAAAAGGATTAATCCGGTTGCTATGAGTAACTAAGCCAGTTTTCCTTTACACCAGTTTTGATAACTCTTGCTCTTTATCTCTATAAACCAAAGGCCCATTTCAACCGGCTGTGCATATTTTGATATCTGCTTCATGTTAATTGTTGTTGCATTTTTTTGTGTGGCTTTCCCGCTTTTTTTTCTTTAATGGAAGAGTGAGGTCTGTGATAAGACTGCATCAAAAACCACAAAGAATGCAAAGAAGATCTTTGAAAATTTGCTTCGGCGAATGTTCGAATTTTTGACGAAATTCGGTCTTAATGCGAATTTATTCAGTCAAATTTACGTTAAAAAAAATAATAGTTGTTTTGCAAACATTCTTACACAAATTACGAACATACAGTCAGTGTTGTTAAAAGTACGCAATACGTAAGCATTAGTGTACAAATGTGCGTATGAATCCTTAGCTTACTATTGACTCGCGATTGCGTCATACACACGAGGCTAGGCTGTGGCACACAGTCCTCAGAGGCAGTCCATATATGGTAGAAAAGTAAGGTGCTCACTGCTAGCTATCCAGCTAAGTGCATAATTTACTAAAACACTGTGCAATAAGTGCATAATAGAACACGTTGCAGTACCGGAAAAAGAATAAACACAATGGGCTAAAATGCTTGAACCTGTAAAACCATTATTGCTAAAATACTGCAAATACATAATTATGCAAACATTTTAGTGCAATCAATTTCACATTTGCAAGCATAATAGGCTCAGATATATATATACGTTTGAGTCTCTCCTCATGGCTGCTTGACATAAAACACTGGAACACATAGTCCAAAATTCAATTGTAATCCACGTGAGGTAATTTTGTAATCCAAACAGGTAATGTGTAATCCACATGGATAATATAAAATAGCAGCAAATAGAGAAACCTCTTTGCAAAGGGGGCTCCCAAATAACCTGAGAAGGGGGGGGGGATAGGTGTGCTTAGGCGCAAATGGAAATTTTCTGCAGAATGGGGAAGGGGGAGTCATGACAAGCCATGTCCATCTGGGTGAGAGTCAAACATGGGGCAATACAAACTAAACAAACAAAAAAGTGCCAACTAGCTCTCACCCGTCAGGTGCAGTCCATGGTGTGGCTCCCATAGGTCGTCTTGAAGTGTCCTTGAGACAGCCAGTAGTTGGATCCTTTAGATGAGGGACCTGAAGTCCTCCTCGCTTGAGCTGCTACTGAAAGACATTAGAGCACGCTCGCTGCCGTGGTTGAACTCCACTGCCTTCTTCTTCCAGAAGTCGGACTTGACCGGGTGGTGGTCACGCTGGTGAGTGCTGCAGCCACTTGCGCTTTTCCGGATACTCCTGCTGGGACAGCAGGGGTAAGAACTTCTGGCTGCAGTGGTTCTGGCAAGGTTGCATTCAGGGAAGAAGACCCAGCTCCCCTGGCTGCTGATTCATCTTCCACGGTAGCTGCTATTGGTGGATCACCGTGGATTGGAATGTAAATGATGAAGTTGTCAGCTGACCCAGCTGAAAGGACTGTGATGGTGGTGGTGGCAGTCCCGGTATCAGAGGCTCCGGCTGTGGCTTCTCCCTGAACCGGAGGTCGCCATCTGGTGACTCCTGAAGGCAGCGCACCGGTACTTTGCCTGGTGGTTCCTCCGGCCAAACTTCAGGTGGTGATGTTGGGACCAGGAGCTTAGATAGTAGGGTAACCCAAGTAGCGAAGGGGCCTTTCAGGGATGCCATGGGGGTGTACTCCACCTGATCCCCCACATACAGGCTGTGATGAGGCTGGGGCATGTACGGCCGTTTAACACTCCTTGCCATCCTTGTCGTCTGCCAGGATGCCAGAGCCTCGCTCGACCGAAAACCAAAGGACAGTTTCCTTTCGGCACTCCAATTTAGGATCTCCCGGCCTATAATGGTCCAGTACCTGGATTACCCAGTCTTCAACCGCATTCTTGTAATCCCAGAGGGTCTGCACGTGGGCCATCACCGATGGTGGCACAATCGAGTTCTGCCTTATGGAAGCTGTTGTTGATCTCCTCCTGGGCGGCAAAGTGGACGCTCCAGCCGCCTCCGCCGCACCAGCCACAGCAGCAGCACCAGCTGCCTCACGACAAACCGCCTCACGATGCACAGCAATCTCAGCAGCCGGTAAGGAGAATAAGGGCACTGAAGCTGGGTTTCTCTTGAGTTCAGAGTGTGACACCTTGATGTCTGGAGCGGGCGGTGGTTCAGGGAACTCGTTCCCAAAGACCATCTGGTTCCAGTTCAGACGAAGCTCTTTAGCCATGCTTGCTACTGATCAGTGTTCAGTGCTGGTCTAAACTGGTTCAGAGGAAGATGGAGTACTAAGGGAGGAGTCTTCACTCCCTATACGTGCAAATAGTTAGATCCCGGTGGGCCGGGCTGTTTTTTTCCAGTTCTGAGGGGGGGGGCGTATCTTCACTTTCCCACTCTTGCGGGGGCATATCGTCATTTTCCAGCTTCATGACGAATGTGTGCATTTCGTACGTAGCGTACGTATCGCACGTATCATTAGCGTTCAAAATTTTATGAAAATGTACAAATAATACGAAGCGAATCCAAAAAAATCCGGATACGCTTCGGAGTAGAAATTTTTTAAGATTCAATACAAATCTACGAAGTGGCAAATAGATTCGCTCATCTCTAGTGTTATTCATGCTGTCTTGGTTCTGAGTTCTTGCAGAAATCTTCATCATGTGCAGCGATTTTTCCATCCAGATGCAATATGTAGAGTACTACTTTGCCAAAAACTTTACATTGATAAATCTGTCTGAAATCATGGCCACACTAAAAATGGTGCAAATGCTTCACAAATTTGTCGCACTAGCCTACTCCACAGACAAAACATTACACTTTTCTGGCAAAACGCACTTGATACATTACCGCCTAGGTTTACGCCTTCTATAGGATTAGTAAATCTGGGCCATTATCTCTTCATTCTGGTAAGTTTGATTGATATTTGGACTTCTGATTCTCTGAGACAGCTTGTTTTTCTACTCCTCTGGATTACCGTCTGTTCAGACTTTGGCTGTACTGTCTGACTTCCCATGTGCCTGCCACTCTGATACTTGCTGTCCTTCCCACTTATTAGACCCGGCTCTAACCCTGATTCTATCTTTGGATTCCCTCTGGCACTGACTTTCCTCTCTGATTATCTGGCATTGATCCCTTAGGCTGTGTTCACACCTCAGAAACGGAACAGGCCAACCATGATAGAAATGCCTATTCTTGTCCCCAAACAGGGCATGTTATATTTTTGTGCGGGGCCATGGAATGGAGCAATGGATGCGGACAGCACACATTCCATTATTAGGCGTCCATTAGGGATGGTCACTTAACGTCTGTCATTAGGGACCGTGTGTCCGTCCATTACTGATGGTCAATTAGTGTCTATCAGTAGGCGTCAGTGTCCATCCATTAAGGGAAAAAAAATCAATGCAGCAGTACTCTGCAAACCAAATAAAGTACAAAAATGCCATAGTAATAGAAAGTATTCTGGTACTAATACTACTCCATTTAGTCTTGCACCCCTGACCTGCTTGTCTCCCCATAAGCTGATTTTAATTAGTGTAAGTATAAGGGCCCTTGCGCACGACCGTATGTGCTCTGAGACATACGGTCCGTGAGAGGGCCATATGTCCCGGAGCGGCATCGATCATGCGCACAGGAGCGCACAGTATCATAGATTACTATGATTTTGTGCGCTTCGGGCTGCCCGCGGGACTACTGTCCCGCACTCATATGATCTTATGATTCCCCTTTTATGCGGTTTATGCATTTTCATATGGATTCCCCTTTTATGCGGTTTATGCATGTTTCTGACTATTCCCAAGCCTCCCCCAGAACTCACCCAGCCTATAATCGAGTAAATAAATTGAGACCCCTTATTTCCCTCCTGAAAATCTATCCGTTGATGAATCCCTTTTTAGTTTTGAAGGCTGCCTTTCCTTCCGTCAGTTTATTCAATCTAAGCGTGCAGGTATGAGGTAACATTATATAAGGTGTGCCCTGAAATTATTGGGACATCAGGAAAAATTGTGTGGGATCTATTGGCGCCATTCCTACACAAAGGGTACCACGTGTACACCAATAATTTTTACACCAGTATACCCCTTTTTAAAATTCCTAGGGTCCATAAAAATAGAGTAGGATACCCACAACTGCTGGTGTCCAAACATTTGGAGAAGGTAACATCTTTCATCCTTGCAAGTGACCAGCTGTTTGCAGTGGAAGGACAGGAAGGATGTCTACATGCTGACCACCATGCCCGCAGTAGCAGTTAGGGAGAGCGGGGCTAATGCTGACAAACACAAACCAGTCTGTGTGACAGATTATAATAAATTTATGGGAGGCGCTTCAACCCTACCTGATAAGGCAAAAAAAAACAAGTATAAAAAGGTATCAATCTACCTCATTCAGAGTTTTGTTTTATTTAAAAAGGCACAAGGAACCCTCAGCTTCCTCGAGTTCTAGGAGAAGGTGGTTGAGAGTCTCCTGTTTGAGTCCCCCTGGACAAGCCTTTGAATCTGAGGATGTTCAAAGGCTTTCAAAACGCCACTTCCTTCACCCAGTCCCTGCCACTGCCACCCAGAAATATCCTCAGAAACAATGCTGGGTGTGTAGCAAACATGGCAGGAGGAGGGACACCTGATTATTTAACAGCAAAAAGGGTAGGTGGGGCCTCTTTTCAAGAAGTCGATTTATTCTAATTTTCTATTTAGTTTGTAGGCTTTCCAGGGAGAAAGGGATCCTTTTGGATGGGTTGCGGAGCTAATATTTTTTCAGACATTGGAACAAATTTTACCTTTTCTGATTTGTTTTTCTAATTTTCATCATTTCATTTTTATGACTATGTCCTGCCACACAAAGCTGCTAATTCCATTCACATTACTGTATCATGATATTGGCATGATGTTTTTTTATTTGGGGGATCTCTAATGATTGAGTTGTTCCTCACCAGTACACTAAGGACTTTATTAAGAAATTGTCTTTGGTGGACCTCTTACAGCCCACAACATGTCTAGAAATACTGACATCATTTTGGGGATTAGTGATTCATTACTGTTCCTGCAGATGGTTCTGAACACTGTCCTTTGATATATTCTGTAGGTGACTGGTTGATTGTGTGCATAGCGGTTTCTTCCTTGCCGGACAGGGACCTGTTATAGTGTACCGCGTCACTTAGCATGTTCATCTCTCAGATTGGGATTGATGGGGCTAAAGAGACGTTGTACGACCAGTTACTGTCCTCGAATGCCAGCTTGTCATTATAGCCATATCGGTGTTCTTGTATCTTGCGAACAAACTCGAATTTGCAACATACTTGGAGACATTTTCCTCCATTTTCTTGGATATGTTGCCTTTCACTACAGTTCACAGTTCAGTTTTTTCCTGTAATAATATATGACAGACCAGAATGCCACTGACAGCAGCATCAGAATGACAGAAATGCGGGACCACTGCTTTGTTAGTTAGACATAGTCATATGTACAGGCAAATGCCTTTTTAGATATATGCCTCCCTTATAAGTGCACAGCTTCACTTCTCATATGTACTGTATGCACCACAAAGATAAGAATGTGGTGTATATCTAAGACAGCAACAGAGCTACCTATCTAAATATATTTTTATCCAATTTTCTTAACAATTTAAATAAAACCATATATACCCATTATTTTATCCTATAATAATTTTGCACTCGGCATGTTCACTACACCACTAGATGCAAGGAATCTAGTTTTTAAGATAGGATAATTTATGGGGGGTTGCTATCATTTTTGCAGCTCAATGCCATTACAATTGTCCAATGAGGCTTGAAACATTTCCAGTTTATTTTCTGAAAACCACTGGGGGCTCCTTTGTGTTTGGGCCGTGTTGTATGCCAAGACATAAGATCAGGGCCACACTGCAGATATTTCTGAAGACAAGAGAAATTTGTTGATACAAATGATATCATTTTGAGGTGTAGTTCTTCATTCTCATGTGCTCTGTACAAAAAAACGTCCTTAAATTGACATTTTTGTGTAAATAAATGATTTTTTTTCACATGCGTTAATTTCTTCAAAAACTGTGGGGTCAAAAAACTCACTTAAAGTTTCTAGTTTTCAAAATGGGACTTTGATGGGCATTTACAAGAGTTTCTATAATTTTGGTAGCTGGTAGCTCAAAGCCATTACATGTGCACAATGAGTCCTGAAACATTTATTTACTTTTCAATTTATTTTCTGAAAGCTTCTGGGTGCTCCTTTATGTTTGGGCCCTGCCGCGTGTCAAGACGTAAGATTAGGGCCGCAATGGGGATATTTCTAAAGACAGGAGAAACAGTGTGATACATTTTTCTATGTATTTCTTCATTTTCATGTGTTCTGTGCAAAAAAATGTCTTTAAATTCACACGTTTGTGTAAAAAATGAAACCTTTTTTCACCTGCTTAGCATTAATCTCTGCAAAAAACTACGGGGTTAAAAACTCACTAAACCCTTAGATGAATACTTTAAGAGGTCTAGTTTAAAAAATGGGGTAATTTATGGGGGTTTTCTATTGTGTTGGCAGCTCAATGCCATTACAAGTGTGCAATGAGGCCTGAACATTTTCAAGCAAATTTTGTGTTCTGGAAGCCACTGGGTGCTCCTTTATTAGAGATGAGCGAACGTGCTCGAAACGAGCACTGTACTGATCGGCTCCCCTGCACTCGCATGGGCGCAGGCAGCCGAGCGGTACAGTGCTCATTTCGAGCACGTTCGCTCATCTCTATCCTTTATGTTTGGGCCGTGCTGTGTGTCAAGACATAAGATTAGGGTCACAATGGGGATATTTCTAAAAACAGGAGAAACAGAGTGATATATTCCTCCATTTTTATATGCTCTGTCAAAAAAACCCTTTAAAATTACAGTTTTGTGCAAAAAAAACAACATTTAATTTGTTTTTCACCTTCTTAGAGTTAATTTCTTTAGAAAACTGTGGGGTCAAAAATCTCATTACACCCCTAGATGAATACATTTAAGGGTCTAGTTTTCAAAATGGGGTCACTTTTGGGGAAGTTTTATTATTCTACTAAGCCTCTGCAAACTTGGCTTGTTACAGGAAAAAAATATGTACTTCAAAAAATTTATAATTAATGTTAGTAGTATTAGTATGAGTAGTATTTATGTATATATGTCAAATATTGCCACTGAAAATTGGAAAATATGCCAACGTTTACAATGTTCATAGATTTTTATGTTTTTTAATATATATACACAGATTATATCTGTAAAAAATGTGACGAGAAAACAATGTCAGAATTACTTGGATGTGCAAAGCTTTTACGTAGTTATTCTCTGCTAAAGTGACACATACCAGGTTTTTAAAATGTGGCCTGGTCATTAAGGCCCAAACAGGCTTGGTCACTAGGGGGTTAATAGTGTCATCTGGTGTCCCATTAACACTAAAGTCTTCATTTGGGAAAACCATTGGAATGGTAAGAATAAGAGCCATGTAATTTGGGTAAATGTTTGCAAAATGTTTTCCTTGTAATGCCCGCTGTAGCTAGATAACACTTGTCATGCTTGAAAAGCATCTCACAAGCTAATGACTAGTCCACTGAACCACAGTTTGTGGGACATTCAAGATCATTCATTCTATTATTATGAATATAGGTGTTCTTGCTAATGGGCCCAAATAGCCCAAAATCCCTATAAACATGTGTTCCACATAATTTGGCTAAGTAGTGCTCAATCTAGTAGGGGCTTTAGGGATACACTGAAACAGTCCACTCTTCAATGTGGCCCTCCATGTGGAAATTAGGCGGACTGTTCTATAGACTTGTCAGCTTGTCATCTTCAATGAGTGCAATTAAGCTAATGTCCGAAATATTTTTTGTCTACCTTTACTTCCCAGTAGAAAAAATTATTTAGTGGTAAAATACTCAATAGACCCCCCAAAATAACCATTTTAAAATATTCTTTCACCAAAAGACCAACATTTTCCCATCACTTTCCATCTAAGTACGCAAAGATTTAGCTATTGTAAAAAGCAGTGGATACTATTAATTTCATTAATTTCATTTTATTCATTTACTGCATGAATTTATCCAACATCTTATTTTTAACTTTTTTGAATCTTCAGAATCAACCCAACCCAAAATTACTTTTTTGATTTTGCATTATGTGTTTATAAGCTAAAGCAAGCAGACATAGACCAGCATTTCTAAGAAATGGTGGCAGAATAATTTGGCTTTACTTTGGTTTACGGGCATGAATGAAATAGTGAGTGTCATAATCGGTAACATCCATCTTTGATTTATCAATACGAGGGGTATACACCGCCTTTTCGATTTGGTAACCAGCTTCTTTAAACGCCATCTCCAGCTCTTCTTTTTTTGTGGTCTAAAATACGTTTTACCAACATAATAAAAAGTAGCATTCAGCACGCTTAAATTAATAGGTGACCTCCAGGTTTTATCAAGTCCAGGAAATTTTTTAGAACCTCACAATATGACTTTATGTCTTTACATGGAGCCTCAAGACAGAGACAAGACAGGAGACAATCAACTGGTGGCACAATAGGATCATAAGGATTTTGTTTCATAGCATCACATTTCAGGACTTCTTTCACCTTACTTCGAAGTTTTTCAGCTTTTTTCTTCCAATCCTCCCTATAAACATACAAAAATAAAATGTTAAACCCTATAATTTGTATGTTAAATCACTACTTATACAAGAAAAAAATTCCTAATTCTACAGGAATGCATCAAGTTGGACACCCCTTTTCATATGTTCTATTAAGACACATGGTCATCATAGATGACGGAACCCTTTCTTGGAATAATCCTCAGCCTCATTAGAAATCAGCTCTGTAAGATCAATTATTTTTGTGGTCACCATGTAATATTATATCTACTCTGTGGTGGCTACTGCAGAGGAAATGTCTGGTGGGCCATAGCAAACCACAGCAAAGCAGCATTCAGAAAGTTGTTGTTAAGGTTTGGCCATCTACAGATGTAATTCACAATCTTTTTAGCATGGAGAGACCAAAGCTTTCCACAATTCCACAATTACTCCATGCCTATTGTTAAAAGTACAGCATATGTCAGTTAAAGCTAAAATTCTGGTGAGATATAAGAAATCTATTCAAATTGCTATCCAATGAGTGATGCTTATTTGTGATTTATTTAGCAGGACTTTTCAACACAAAGCACATTGCCAGATGTACAGTCGAGTCACATATTTGACTTCTGGCTGGGTAGGTATACAAGGTGTGTCGTAGGCTGTCTGCACACATATCCTTTATTGCTGTGATGGGTAAAGGGGTGACATCATAGTTGCAAAAAAAGAAGATTATTGACTGCGGGCCAAGGGTGACAGTATTTCTCACACTGGGCAGTTTGTGATCTGTCTGCATTGTGAATAAGCAATGTGGAAACTGCAGAGCACCATGTGCCACTGATATGAGAGGTGAACATTGGCTACTAAGGTGCACAATGGCAGACTAACACTCTAAAGTGGAGCAGCTACCCACCAAAATGAACCAGGGGGCTACCAGACGTGTGTCTAAAACCACAGATCAGCAAAGCCTACCGCTTATGGGACTCTGAAGCAAACAAAGCTTCATCAGCAGAAAAGGCCTCAATTTGCATGGCATTGGACTGTTGCTAATTGGCAAACGGTTGTCTTCTACAGTGAGCCACATCTTTGGTTAGATTGAACGGACGGATGTCGGCATATTAGGTGAGAAACATCAGAGAACAAACACCCTGAAACCATTGCTGGAAGAACACAGTCTGTTGGTGGCGGCATTATGGGGAATATTATTCTGGCATTCTCTGTGCACACTCATCCATGTGTGAGGCACTCTCAACCTATTTTATTATGAATGCATCCCTGCAGATCACAGGGGCGTGCATAGAAATCACTAGGACCCATAGCAAGAATCTAAATTGGGCCCCCATGCCCCATTCATAACCCCTCCCACTACCCATTCCTGGCCCCTCCCATTGCTCCATGAACTGTGCTTGCTGTTGAATGTTATATTGTGTTCCAATCAGGGCTCGACTGGGATTACAAATCAGTCCAGGTCCCCAAACCCCAACAGCCACATACAATATTGCATAAAAATAACAGTGCACTATGCACACTGCGGGGGTAAATTTTATGTTACTTGGTCATGTCTCTATGTATACCATCAACACAGGTAAGGAAATAAAAGTAGAACACACAAATGCCTAATCACATAGTCAGGGACGTACACTGCCCTTCCCAATAGCAACACATACCATAATAAAGCTCAAAATTCCTTCCCAATTTCCACATATAAATACATTGCAGCACAAAATATCTCCCCAACAGCGCCAAATATATACCACCATGAAGTACAAAATACCCAGCATTATTGTCCTCTGACAATACCCTCCCCCACTGGCAGCAGCATTGTCCCCATTTAAATGTCTCACGTCTGTTTGGGACATGCAGGACAGGAGCAGTGAGGCTGGAGTTGGAGGTAGAATCAAATGGGTAAAAGAAGTTGTTATATCACAGGTCACATGTTGCCGATGGTCAGATACTAAGAGGTATAAGTGTTTGCAGATGTATAGTATATATATGTCAAAGGAAAATACATAGATTGCAACCGCACACCGCCACCAGATAAAGCACAAAATGCCATAGTGATATAGTATTCCAAAGCTCATGCTATGCTTGTTTAATAAATCAGAGACTCTTGGCAAATATATTTTGTACAAAATTATCTGAGCCCATTCACCACAATCATCAAGGTGTTCTCAGCAGAATGGGAACCTAACACTATATCCTACCTGTTACGTGCCAGTCTTGGCTTCCATATAATCAGGGGGTGTTTTGTTCCACATGCATGTAATGTCCACTTGCCTTTTGCCATTTCTGGTGCTTCAAAGGCCTCCCCTAGTTCAGGAGTGCAGACACTAACATGCATGCCGAATCACTCGGCTTTATAGTTGCATTGATTAAAAACAACCTGTGGGGCAAATGGGCTGGTCAGGAGTGCATGACCAAATGGAGTAGCCACACCTCCAGTACAAACTTGCAAAGGAAAAAAAAAAAAAGAAAAATTTCAGTCAGCACATCCCAGAGTGCAGGTGCTGGTTGCTATGGCTAAATACATGTCAAAGGAAAATACATAGATTGCAACCGCACACCGCCACCAGATAAAGCAGTGCACTGGTATATGAGGTATAAATGATAACTCATACCTCACATATCAGTACATTGTTGTATATACCATATCTCTTAACACATTGCTTTATAATGTGTACCTCTCATATCAGTACACTGCTGTATATATTACAAATGTGTAACCACTGCATGAATCATCCTTTATAATATATGCAGTGTATATATATATACATATATATACACACACACACAATGTACTACTGTGAGTGGTACAAGGTATACAGTGGATACATATATATACTATATACAAAGCAGTGTACTGATATGTGAGGTACGAGGTATAATAGAAGCAGTGTGTACAGATATATATGGTTAGTTATACATTTTGGTCACTGTGAGGTATATATGTATGAGGTACCGGTGGTTGTACCTGTCTGCAGTACTATGTACTATATATGAGTGAGATATGAGTTAAAACAGGGAATGGCGGATGAGAGCAAATGAAGAGGAAAGGGGAGGACCTTCTTTTATCCAGCCCATTCTAGTCTTCATTTGAGGGCTTATGGAGCAGTTCTTCTCCTTGCTGTTTGGGATTAAAGGGCCTGTCATGATGTCAAAACACGTCCTGGCACATGCACCTTTATAACCTGGGAACTACACTATTCTCTGGCTGCTCCTTTACTAGATGTACAGGACCTGTGATGACATCATCACATATCCTTTCACTTTCTCAACTGATGATAGGGATTCTAGACTGGAACTGGATAGGATCTTGTATTGAATGTAACTAGGGGGCAGGGCTTTTGGTTCACTGTGGGCCCCCCTTCCCCATAGGCACCATAGCAGCTATGTGCTTTGTCTCTATTAGAGGTACGTCCATACATGCTCATTGTAAATTAATGCTTTCCAGGGAGTTGAAACTAGTTACTTCGGCAGTAGATTTTTTAAAAATTAAAAATCATTTTAAAACAGGAATCCAAAACTGACTTCGGAACCGAATTTTAAAATGGTTTTCAAGTTGAAAAATCAAATTCCATAGTTATTCACCGAAGTCCCACTAGAGACCATACATTTTAATGCTGCACAGAGTCAGATTTCTGTGCAGCATTAACACGAAGTATGGAGTGCATCGACTTCGGATCTTGGATCCGAAGCTCGATTTGCTAATCCCTAAACATTACCAAGACTTCCAAGTACTACCCAGGCCCCCTAATTCCCCAGACTAAAACTCAGAGGCTGCCACACACTGTATCCAGCTCGCCCAATCGTCGCTGGGGGGGAGCCAGAGCTCTCCCCAATACGTGTGCTTTAGTGTCTTACATTTAGAAGTGGCGGAGGATCCGTCGCCAGGTACAGGGGTTATTAAGACTGGTGTCTAAAACGCCAGTCTTAATAAATCTGTCCCTATGTCTAGGCCACTCATTACCCCTATAATCTAATGCACCATTAGGACTCATGCACACCAAGATATTTTTTGTCTGTGTCTGTTCCATTTTTTGCGGCCCATATGTGGAATCTTTTACGTCAATGGGGCCGCAAAAAACCCAGAAATGACTTTGTGTGCATCTCATGTCCATATGTCCGCGTGTTAGTTCTGCAAAAAAATAGAACATATCCTATTACTGTCCGCATTACAGATAAGGATAGGACTGTTCTATTATGGGCTGGCTGTTCCGTTCTGCAAAAAGCCGGATGGTATCCATGTTTTGCGGATCCACATGAGCCCATACATGGTGACCATTCATATTAACCGCTAACTGTGTAATATGTGTACAAACCAGGCCTGCTGTTACAGAATGGAAACCCTCCTGTATACCTGCATGATAATGTTAGATACAAAGCTGAAACACAACTCGTCACTCAAGCTATTTCCATATCTTTGTGTCTTGCTTTTACCTGCAGCTTTGTTTTATTAGATTGAATGCTGGGTATTAGCACTAGCTCTGTATAAAGCAGTGCAGACTAAAATGACATGCCTTACCCTATAATAATTTACTTTTCTTGATATTTATTTAGATGCTGTAAGCTTAAAAAGAAATTACCTGTTTCCCTCCGTCTCACATACACATTTGATAATGTGAGTCCAGTCAAAAGCATCTGGATCCTTGTTCAGCCATTTTCGTAATTCAGCGCGGTTTTGCTCAAGGAAATCTGAGGCAATGATTTTATCAAACACTTCACAAGCTGAGAGAAGTTGATAATTGGTGGGTCCTGAGCCAAAATCAAGCAGGGTATCTCCTCTTACTCCACCTTAGAAGATAATGAAAATTAGAAAAATTATTAGAAATATCAAATGACTGCCGCAAGCCAACCCTAGTAAACCATAGTAAAGCCCAATTTAATCATACTATATGCTGTCAGCTGTTAAAGCAAATTTAACAGCTGGTGTTTTCTGTTTCTATTGTTGTGCAGTTATTTTTGAAAGTGTGATTTGAAATTTTGAGGACCAGGGATGTGGAAGTAAAATGAGTGTTCATAAGTTCACATTCATTCAGCATTTTCTTCTAAAGTGCTACAGGAGTACCTTTATTATATGCTACATATGCTATATGAGTGAATTGGGCGTGTTAAGATGAGGACAATTTGGATAAATTCTCTATTCTCATCCCCCATTTTGTATACATATTTTGTATCTCTCTGATAATTGAAGTGGCGTATGGAGCTTAAAGGCTATGTACACTTTTGGGGGAATTTTTTTTTAATATTATTTTTTTTATTATTGCATTGTACTTATTATGAGGTACAAATCATTTTTTCAATTGGTCTTTATTAGAGATGAGCGAGTACTAAAATGCTCGGGTGCTCGTTATTCGAGACGAATTTTTCCCGATACTCGGGTGCTCGTTTCGAGTAACGAACCCCATTGAAGTCAATGGGAGACTCGAGCATTTTTGCGGGGGACCAAAGCTCTTCACAGGGAAGTTTGCCTGAAAACCTGGAAACCTCAGAAAATGATGGAAACACCACGGAAATGGACAGGAAACAGCAGGGACAGCATGCATGGATGCCTCTGAGGCTGCTTAATCCCACCATTACCCCAAATCCTCAGGCAACAGCCTGGTGGTTACCCTCATGGCAATTGTGCTCACCCAGACCAAGAAAGGGGAGGCAAATACCCATCACATGTTAGGGAAGCACCCAACTAGGTGCAACGAAGGTCCATCACCGCCTGCAGGTGACACCACTGCTCATGCTGGCACTGCAGCTGACATCAAGTTTAGTATCTGTTCTTATCAGTTGCTGTGCCTGCTGGTGGTATAGTGGTGAGCATAGCTACTTCCCAAGCAGTTGATCTGGGTTCCATTCCCGTCTATCGCAGGAGGCAATGCAGAATCAGTACAATATCTAATACGTCCCCCTACCAGGGGTAAATTGTTTGGAGAGAGGGCCTGTAGGTGGGGGGCAAGGAGGTTTCGGTGGAAGAGCCAGAGGAGTGCCCCCTGGGCTAGCGTGTGTGGTGGTGACAACAGCCGGAATGCATTTGGAAATGCTCTAGCATCAGCCGGTGCAGTATCGATTCTTCTCAGTTTAATACCGTATACGTCCCCTATCTTGGGACCCTATATTTAATGGATATTTCGAACACGGAAAAGGGAAAAAGAGCTTGCTCTGGCCAGGGGAGTGTCTTTCCCACTGCAGCTAAGGGGACGTGTCCATGCTCTGCCTATCACAGGTCAGGAGGCAGATAAAAGAAGAACAAAAACAAACATGAGTATAACTTCAGGGAGGAACAAAAATACCAGACTTCAAAAAAGCTAAATTTAGCCAACTAAGAGAGGCCATAGGCCTAACTAACTGGGACAAAGTCCTCAAAAATAAAAATACAGCCACAAAATGGGATATTTTTAAAAGCATCCTAATATCTAATTGTGAGAGGTACATACCATATAGGAATAAAATAATAAGAAACAAGAAAAAAACAATGTGGATAAATAGAACTGTAAAGAAAGCAATAAATGACAAAAGGAAAGCATTTAAATCACTAAAACAGGAGGGGAGTGAGGAAGCATTGAAAAACTATAAGGAAAAAAATAGAATATGTAAAAGACACATAAAAACAGCCAAACTAGAGACCGAGAGATTAATCGCCAAAGAGAGTAAAACTAACCCTAAAATGTTCTTCAATTATATAAATACTAAAAAGTATAAACCTGAAGGTGTGGGCCCCTTACAGAGTAATGAGGGGGGAGTAGCAGAGAGCGATGAGGAGAAAGCGAAGCTACTAAATAACTTTTTCTCCACTGTATTCACTGAGGAAAATAAAATGTCAGATGAAATGCAGAGTATAAAAGTAAATTCCCCTTTAAAAGTGTCCTCTCTGACCCAGGAAGAGGTGCAGCAACGTCTTAAAAATATTAAAATAGACAAATCACCAGGACCGGATGGCATACACCCCCGTATCCTAAGAGAATTAAGTAATGTAATCGACAGACCCTTATTTCTGATATTTAAGGACTCTACTGACGGGGAGTGTTCCACAGGATTGGCGCATAGCAAATGTGGTGCCAATATTCAAAAAGGGTCCAAAAACAGAGCCTGGAAACTATAGGCCGGTAAGTTTAACTTCTGTTGTGGGTAAACTGTTTGAAGGTTTTCTGAGAGATGCTATGTTGGAGTACCTCAATGAAAATAAGCAAATAACTCCATATCAGCATGGCTTCATGAGGGATCGGTCATGTCAAACCAATTTAATCAGTTTCTATGAGGAGGTAAGTTCTAGACTTGACCGCGGCGACTCAATGGATGTCGTATATTTGGACTTCTCCAAAGCGTTTGACACGGTACCACATAAAAGGTTAGTATACAAAATGAGAATGCTTGGCCTGGGAGAAAATGTCTGTATGTGGGTAAGTAACTGGCTCAGTGATAGAAAACAGAGGGTGGTTATTAACGGTAGATACTCAGATTGGGTCACTGTCACTAGTGGGGTACCACAGGGGTCTCTATTGGGTCCTATTCTCTTCAATATATTTATTAATGATCTTGTAGAAAGCTTGCACAGTAAAATATCAATTTTTGCAGATGACACTAAACTGTGTAAAGTAATTAATACAGAGGAGGTCAGTGCACTGCTACAGCAGGATCTGGATAGACTGGAGGATTGGGCAGAGAAGTGGCAGATGAGGTTTAACACTGACAAATGTAAGGTTATGCATATGGGAAGGAATAATGCAAGTCACCAGTACATACTAAATGGTAAAGCATTGGGTAACTCTGACATGGAAGAGGACCTAGGAATTTTAGTGAACAGCAAACTAAGCTGCAGAAACCAGTGTCAGACAGCTGCTGCCAAGGCCAATAAGATAATGGGTTGCATCAAAAGAGGCATAGATGCCCGTGATGAGAACATAGTCCTGCCACTTTACAAATCACTAGTCAGACCACATATGGAGTACTGTGTACAGTTCTGGGCTCCTGTGAACAAGGCAGACATAGCAGAGCTGGAGAGGGTTCAGAGGAGGGCAACTAAAGTAATAACTGGAATGGGTGGACTACAGTACCCAGAAAGATTATCAAAATTAGGGTTATTCACTTTAGAAAAAAGACGATTGAGGGGAGATCTAATAACTATGTATAAATATATCAGAGGTCAGTACAGAGATCTCTCCCATCATCTATTTATCCCGAGGACTGTGACTGTGACGAGGGGACATCCTCTGCGTCTGGAGGAAAGAGTACATAAACATAGAAGAGGATTCTTTACGGTAAGAGCAGTGAGACTATGGAACTCTCTGCCTGAGGAGGTGGTGATGGTAAGTTCACTAAGAGAGTTCAAGAAGGGCCTGGATGTATTTCTGGAGGGTAATAATATTACAGGTTATAGTTACTAAAGATGGGTCGTTGATCCAGGGAGTTATTCTGATTGCCTGACTGGAGTCGGGAAGGAATTTTTCCCCCTAAAGTGAGGAAAATTGGCTTCTACCTCACAGGGTTTTTTTCCCTTCCCCTGGATCAACTTGTAGGAAAACAGGCTGAACTGGATGGACAGATGTCTTTTTTCGGCCTTACAAACTATGTTACTATGTTACTATGTTACTAACTTCGGATACGTCCCCTATCCGGGTAAATTGTTTGTAGATTGGGCCTGTAGGTGGGGGGGGCAGGCTGGGGCAAGGAGGTTTCGGTGGAAGAGCCAGAGGAGTGCCCCCTGGGCTAGCGTGTGTGGTGGTGACAACAGCCAGAATGGATTTTTGAAAACTGTTGCATCAAGCGGTACAGTCGTAAATTATGAACTTGATCAAGTGTAGCATGTGTTCTCTGTATTCTTCTCAGTTTAATACCGTATATGGCAGCTATCTGGAAAAATAGTTTGGAGAGAGAGAAAGATAGGAAAAAAGACGTAAATTGTTTGGAGAGTGGGCCTGTAGGTGGGGGGGCAGGGTGGGGCAAGGAGGTTTCGGTGGAAGAGCCAGAGGAGTGCTCCCTTGGGTAACTTGGGTGGACTGCGTGGAAGACTGACTGGTGGACAAATTACTTGAAGCATTGTCCGCAATCCACGAGATCGGCTGTTCGCACTGTTGTGGTTTCAACAGTCCTCTACCACATGTCCCTGTAAGTTGAAACATGAAGCTAGGGAGTGTAGCTCTGCGGCGTTCCTCTGCTCCCTCATCAGCAGGTACTGTCTCACCCTGCCCAGGACCACGGCCTCTGCCCCCTGCAGTAATTGAATGCCCACGCCCATGCCCTCGCCCTCGACCCTTAGCCCTGGGGTTCAACATTTTTTGTATATAGGTGTATGATAAAAAAAAAAAAATTAAGTCCGGTAGAATTAAGTGACGTACAGAAAGTGTCACCAGGACAGTATATACGGATGTGAGCGAATGTTTTGAACTGTGACACACAGAAATGTTACACGCAGCTGAGTAAAATGGATTTGTATCACTGAGCTAAAACAACTGAAATTTTTTTTTTTTTTATATTTGTTTTTTATATTTTTTTTACAATTTAGTTTTTTTGGGAACGTAACGTGCAGGAACTATGGTAGGACTGACTGACACCCTGTTAACGGTGGCTATTTAGTCTGCGACCCAGAGAAATGTTGCACAGAGTTTTCTGGATCAAGCGGTAGATGATATTGGTAGCAAATGACTTGGTTGTATTGTGTGACGTACAGAAAGTGTCACCTGGACAGTATATACGGATGGGAGCGAATGTGTGGAACTGTGACACACAGAAAGATTATACGCAGCTGAGTAAAATGGATTTGTATCACTGAGCTAAAACAACTGAACTAATAATGTTTTTTTAATATTTTGTTTTTTTGGGAGCGTGACGTGCAGGAAATATGGTAGAACTGACTGACACCCTGTTAACGGTGGCTATTTAGTCTGCGACCCAGAGAAATGTCGCACAGAGAGTTTTCTGGATCAAGCGGTAGATGATATTGGTAGCAAATGACTTGGTTGTATTGTGTGACGTACAGAAAGTGTCACCTGGACAGTATATACGGATGGGAGCGAATGTGTTGAACTGTGACACACAGAAAGGTTACACAAAGCTGAGTAAAATGGATTTGTATCACTGAGCTAAAACAACTGAAATTTTTTTTTTTTTATATTTGTTTTTTTATATTTTTTTTACAATTTTGTTTTTTTGGGAACGTAACGTGCAGGAACTATGGTAGGACTGACTGACACCCTGTTAACGGTGGCTGTTTAGTCTGCGACCCAGAGAAATGTCGCACAGAGAGTTTTCTGGATTAAGCGGTAGATGATATTGGTAGCACATGACTTGGTTGTATTGTGTGACGTACAGAAAGTGTCACCTTGACAGTATATACGGATGGGAGCGAATGTGTGGAACTGTGACACACAGAAAGGTTACACGCAGCTGAGTAAAATGGATTTGTATCACTGAGCTAAAACAACTGAACTAATATATATATATTTTTTTTATATTTTGTTTTTTTGGGAACGTGACGTGCAGGAACTATGGTAGAACTGACTGACACCCTCTTAACAGTGGCTATTTAGTCTGCGAACCAGACAAATGTCACACAGAGAATTTTCTGGATCAAGCGGTAGATGATATTGGTAGCAAATGACTTGGTTGTATTGTGTGACGTACAGAAAGTGTCACCTGGACAGTATATATGGATTGGAGTGAGTCAGTGCTGAACTGTGACACACAGAATGGTTCCACAGTGCTGTGTGCAATGGATTTGTATCACTGAGATAGAAAAAAAAAAAAAAAACAGGGTTAGATATGGCGATAGCTGCACTACTAGTGCCAGCCAGCCAAGTGACAAAAAAAATAAATAAATAAAATGTCTTCTAGCCCTTAGAAGGGCTGTTGGGTTCTTTGTGGGTGATCCCTGCCTAACAGACAACTAAATGCAGGCCCTAACACTGTCCCTGAAAGGCAGCAGCTCTAACCCTAACGACATCCAGACGGCATCTGAGCCAAGCGCCGCAGCCAGTCGGTAGTATATTCCAGGGTCACCTGATCAGGCCAGCCAACCCCTGCTATCGACATGTAAGGGCCCCACGTGATGCTGGGTGTACTGTAGAGTCTCCTGGCTTGTGATTGGCTGTGTTTTTAGGCGCCAGAAAAGCACGATGCGGAAGTTGCCATTTCCTCGAGTATGGCGAGATACTCGTCAGCTAGAAAAACAGTTAACCCTCTGTTATAGAATGGCTCAATATTTTTATTAAAGAGCAATTGCAAAAATGATTTTTAGCCAAAAATTATTAAAATGTAATTATAAAAGAATTGCCCCCAAAGGTGTAAATAGCTTTTAAAGTGTTGGCTGAGGCCAGAAGTTCTGATGGCATGGTCTTATCACATTCCAAAACACTTCATTAAAGGGTTATTCCCATCTTGGACAATGGGGGCATATCGCTAGGATATGCCCCCATTGTCCTATTGGTGCGGGTCCCACCACTGAGACCCACACCTATATTGAGAACGGGGCCCCGAAAGCGAAGGAGGGCGCACCGCGCATGAGCAGCCGCCCTCCATTCATTTGTATGGGGCCGCCGAAAATAGCCGAGTGCTATTTTGTGTTATGTGTTATGTGCCATATGTTTCTATTGGTCGTTTTTGTAAGACTGATGATTGGCTTAGTAACTCAATAGCCCAATAGGCTGCTTTCTATTATTTTTGAACACTTTTGAATACTCTGAATAACTACAGTATTAAGGTTTTTTTAATGTGTCTTCTTTGAATCACACCTTGTCTGTGCCTCAAGTCTTGCTCTCCA
Organism: Rhinella marina; assembly: GCA_900303285.1. NCBI lineage: Eukaryota > Metazoa > Chordata > Amphibia > Anura > Bufonidae > Rhinella > Rhinella marina. The sequence goes on along the minus strand of ONZH01029464.1, from coordinate 21,972 downwards.
GCTTGCTGCATCTAATTGGGAACCATCTTGCAGACTGAGGCCTGAACCTCAACCTTAATTATTTCCTAACAGGGTAATTTCCCTGACAGGTGTGGCTGAAGGGGGATTATTCTATCTCCACTCACTCAATTGTGCACTTACCTTCCATTCAGGCTACAAACTGAGCATAAATCACACCACAGACACAGTCCACTCCCCCCAAATACATTCTGCCACCACCCTGACTTTGGGCTTGCTGTGTAAGTGGGCTGTGTATAAGTGGAGTTAAAAAAACCAGAGTGCTGGTACTGAGTGTGAATTTGTGTAAGTGACTGCAAATAACTGTCTATAGTTTATTGCAAAGTTCTTTGTTTGTTTAGTGCTTGCATTTGGTTGCATTTGGTAATACCATTTAAACCCATTTTTTTTTTCTCTGCTGTGTACCTGGTGAAGGGGAGTGGTTAGGAATCCCAGGTGCTATAAATTACATAGCTAAACTCTTATAGAGCTTGCTCTGACTTTGGGCTTGCTGTGTAAGTGGGCTGTGTATAAGTGGAGTTAAAAAAAACGGAGTTTAAGACCAGGAGCAAAAAGTAAGGTTGGAGTGATTTTCATTGTGTGTTTTTAACTTGATTTGTAGTCCTCCAGCTACAGCAAACCACAACTAATCGCACATTTACTGTTTTTCTGTACTGTATATCCCCATCTAGCAGGTGCTCCATGGACAATGCTACTAAGTGTGTGTCCTGTGCAATGTATGCATGCCTTGAAGAGCCATTCGAGGGTGAATACATTTGCACTAGATGCAATCACGTTGCATATTTGGAAGCCCAGATCTTGGATCTAAATAAGCAGCTTGGCATACTTAGGGGCATTGAACACCTGGAGAGAGGCTTAGACCTCACAGTGCAGGCACTGGCTGGGGTCAGTGAAGAGGAGGAGGATGGAGATGGGCAAGAGCAGGACTATCAGGTCAGCAGTTGGGTTAATGTAGTAAGGAGGGGTAGAGGGAAAAGTGCCAGGGAGGCTAGTCCTGAGCTGGTACGCCCTAGTAAATATGCCTGTTTGGCTGATATTAGGGATGAAAGCCCAGGACCAGCGACACTGCAGCAGGCCGTTTCTCCTAGAAACCAGGAGGATGACCGCTGCAGGAAGGATGGGAAAAGGAGAGCAGCAAAGGCCAGACAGATGCTGGTGGTAGGGGACTCTATTATTAGGCGGACAGACAGGGTCATCTGTCGCCGAGACCGTGAATGCCGAACAGTGTGTTGTCTCCCGGGTGCTCGGGTTCGGCATATCGCGGATCGGATTGACAGATTGCTGGGTGGGGCTGGGGAAGACCCAGCGGTCATGGTACACATTGGCACCAATGACAAAGTCAGGGGGAGATGGAAGGTCCTTAAAAATGATTTTAGGGAACTAGGAGAGAAGCTCAAGTCCAGGACCTCCAAGGTAGTGTTTTCAGAAATACTACCAGTGCCACGAGCGTCACTAGAGAGACAACGGGAGATTAGGGAGTTAAATAAGTGGCTCAGAGGCTGGTGCAGGAAGGAAGGGTTTGGGTTCATGGAGAACTGGGCCGACTTCTCTGTCGGCTACAGACTCTACAGTAGGGACGGGCTGCACCTTAATGGGGAGGGTGCAACTGCCCTGGGGGAAAAAATGGTTAGACGGCTGGAGGAGCTTTTAAACTAGGATCTGGGGGGAGGGTGGGGGGTAATACTAATAAGGGGGTAGATAGTGTAGATAGAGAGTGGGTCATAGGAGGGGACAGTGGGGGGTTAGTGGGGGTTGGGATTAGTGAGGAATGTAGGGAGAATATTGGGCAAAACATCAACCAAAGTAACCCAAAAAACCCAGGATATTCCCTTCGCAGGTAATAGTATTTTAAAAAGGGGGGTAAAAAATATACATAGACCTCTTAAGTGTATGTACACTAATGCCAGAAGCCTGACTAATAAAATTGGTGAACTGGAATTAGTGATGTGTGAGGAGGACTATGACATAGTGGGAATAACTGAGACATGGCTGGATGATAGCTATGACTGGGCAGTTAATGTACAGGGTTACAATCTTTTTAGAAAGGATCGTCAAAACTGGCGAGGGGGAGGGGTCTGCCGTTATGTAAAGTCCTGTCTAAAGCCCACAATCCGGGAAGATATAAGTGAGGGACATGAAGATGTGGAGTCACTGTGGGTAGAAATAAATGGACCCAAAAACAATAATAAAATACTAATAGGACTTTATTATAAACCACCTAATATACCAGAGTCCACAGAAAATTTACTTCTAAATGAAATAGACGAGGCGGCAAAACATAATGAGGTCGTTATTATGGGGGATTTCAACTACCCAGATATAGACTGGAAAACTGAAACCTGTATATCTCATAAAGGAAACAGGTTCTTGGAAATAACCAAAGACAATTACCTTTCCCAACTGGTTCAGGACCCGACTAGAGGGACGGCCATACTGGACTTAGTATTAACCAATAGACCTGACAGAATAATAGATGTGCAGGTTGGGGGACACCTGGGAAATAGTGACCATAATATAATAACCTTCCAACTGTCATTCAAAAGAGTGTTTCTTCAGGGAGGAATAAAAATACCAAACTTCAAAAAAGCAAAATTTAGCCAACTAAGAGAGGCCATAGGCCTAACTAACTGGGACAAAGTCCTCAAAAATAAAAATACAGCCAAAAAATTGGATATTTTTAAAAGCATCCTAATATCTAATTGTGAGAGGTACATACCTTATGGGAATAAAAGGTTAAGGAACAAGAAAAAACCAATGTGGATAAACAGAACTGTAAAGAAAGCAATAAATGACAAACAGAAAGCATTTAAATCACTAAAACAGGAGGGGAGCGAGGAAGCATTGAAAAACTATAAGGAAAAAAATAGAATATGTAAAAGACAAATAAAAACAGCTAAACTAGAGACCGAGAGATTAATCGCCAAAGAAAGTAAAACTAACCCTAAAATGTTCTTTAATTATATAAATGGTAAAAAGTATAAACCTGAAAGTGTCGGCCCCTTACAGAGTAATGAGGGGGGAGTTGCAGAGAGCGATGAGGAGAAAGCAAAGCTACTAAATATCTTTTTCTCCACTGTATTCACTGAGGAAAATAAACTGTCAGATGAAATGCAGAATATAAAAGTAAATTCCCCATTAAAAGTGCCCTGTCTGACCCAGGAAGAAGTAGAGCTGCGTCTTAAAAAGATTAAAATAGACAAATCGCCAGGACCGGATGGCATACACCCCCGTATCCTAAGAGAATTAAGTAATGTCATCGCCAGACCCTTATTTCTGATATTTAAGGACTCTATACTGACAGGGAGTGTTCCACAGGATTGGCGCATAGCAAATGTGGTGCCAATATTCAAAAAGGGTCCAAAAACAGAGCCTGGGAACTATAGGCCGGTAAGTTTAACATCTGTCGTGGGTAAACTGTTTGAGGGTTTTCTAAGAGATGCTATCTTGGAGTACCTCAATGAAAATAAGCAAATTACTCCATATCAGCATGGCTTCATGAGGGATCGGTCATGTCAAACCAATTTAATCAGTTTCTATGAGGAGGTAAGTTCTAGACTGGACCGCGGCGAATCAATGGATGTGGTATATCTGGACTTCTCCAAAGCATTTGACACTGTACCACATAAAAGGTTAGTATATAAAATGAGAATGCTTGGCCTGGGAGAAAATGTCTGTATGTGGGTAAGTAACTGGCTCAGTAATAGAAAACAGAGGGTGGTTATTAATGGTACATACTCAGATTGGGTCACTGTAACTAGTGGGGTACCACAGGGGTCAGTATTGGGCCCTATTCTCTTCAATATATTTATTAATGATCTTGTAGAAGGCTTGCACAGTAAAATATCAATTTTTGCAGATGACACTAAACTGTGTAAAGTAATTAACACAGAAGAGGACAGTACACTGCTACAGATGGATCTGGATAGACTGGAGGCTTGGGCAGAGAAGTGGCAGATGAGGTTTAACACTGACAAATGTAAAGTTATGCATATGGGAAGGAATAATGCAAGTCACCTGTACACACTAAATGGTAAAATATTGGGTAACTCTGACATGGAAAAGGACCTAGGAATTTTAGTGAACAGCAAACTAAGCTGCAGAAACCAGTGTCAGACAGCTGCTGCCAAGGCCAATAAGATAATGGGTTGCATCAAAAGAGGCATAGATGCCCGTGATGAGAACATAGTCCTGCCACTTTACAAATCACTAGTCAGACCACTCATGGAGTACTGTGTACAGTTCTGGGCTCCTGTAAACAAGGCAGACATAGCAGAGCTGGAGAGGGTTCAGAGGAGGGCAACTAAAGTAATAACTGGAATGGGTGGACTACAGTACCCAGAAAGATTATTAAAATTAGGGTTATTCACTTTAGAAAAAAGACGACTGAGGGGAGATCTAATAAATATGTATAAATATATCAGAGGTCAGTACAGAGATCTCTCCCATGATCTATTTATCCCCAGGACTGTGACTGTGACGAGGGGACATCCTCTGCGTCTGGAGGAAAGAAGGTTTGTACACAAACATAGAAGAGGATTCTTTACGGTAAGAGCAGTAAGACTATGGAACTCTCTGCCTGAGGAGGTGGTGATGATAAGTTCACTAAAAGAGTTCAAGAGAGGCCTGGATGTATTTTTGGAGGGTAATAATATTACAGGTTATAGTTACTAAAGAGGGGTCGTTGATCCAGGGAGTAATTCTGATTGCCTGATTGGAGTCGGGAAGGAATTTTTTTCCCCTAAAGTGGGGAAAATTGGCTTCTACCTCACAGGGGTTTTTTGCCTTCCTCTGGATCAACTTATAGGAAAATAGGCCGAACTGGATGGGCAGATGTCTTTTTTCGGCCTTATAAACTATGTTACTATGTTACCTGTCATTATGACCACTTCCCTAACACAGAAAACACAGACACACACTTCTCTCAGACATCAAACACTCTTTAAAAGGCTATGGATTCTTAGAACATACAAGGGCTAAACATTAAAATTTGAAGTTTTAATACTAAAAGGTACAGTGCTTACAAAATATAAAAAAAGAATAAAATTGCATGCAAAAAAGCAACACAATTATTACTTAAAAAGGATTAAATAACAGGAGACCTAACAGTTCCATGAGGGTGGGAGGGACATCCGATCTGGCCTCAATTGTGTAGATCCTGCTTTCATGTGTTCCACTCCCTCATTCTAGATAGCATGATCTGTGTTGTCAGTGAATTTCTGTGATCAAAGATTAGACTCATTTTCTGATTTGTGCATAGACAAATTCAGGGAAGACATGCGTCATACATTCCCAGCATTCTTTCTTGCCCTATTTGATGATGTATTCCAGGTGTATTGCTTCAGTTTAGTGAATATTCTTTGATAAAATTATTAGATAAGCTTATTAGCAGTGTGTACAATATAGTGAAAAACACAGGCAGGGTGGCACTGTTTTTCTTCCCCCAATATTGACTAGATCATGTGTCTCCAGAAGTGGCTCCTCTTATAACACTCTAGGTGGTGTTCAAGCCTTGTATAGAACTTCAGAAATGCCACAACATAAAGGAAAAAATAGGCAGCACTCACCAGACTAGTGAATTCTTCTTTTATTTCAGGTAGAAAAATGATTCCAAACACAGGCAGGGGCAGACAAGTGTATATAGCAAGAAAATAGCTAGTGGTGACAGCTGTTTCGCGCTATTGTGCTTCCTCAGGCCACTGACGTCAAGACATGATTACGCCTCCTCCTTTATCTGCTGATTCGTCGAATCGGCAAAAAATGTTGATCCCGAAAAATCAGTTCTCTACATAAAAACGTAAAGTAAGTGTATTACATTTAAACAAAATATTTATCTTTATAAAAACACACTGAGATCATTTTTTCTCATTTTATTCCAAAGGGCCCATGGCTTGTGGTCGTATGAAAATCTGGCTGACACAAGGACTCCTGGGCCGAACATGGTCACTCATACTAAGGCCCCATAACAGTGACATCCACAGCGCCCCCATAACAGTGACATACACAACTCCCACATATCACTGACATCCACAGCGCCCCCATAACAGTGACATCCACAGTGCCCACATAACAGTGACATCCACAGAGCCCCATAACAGTGACATCCACAGTGCCACCATAACAGTGACATCCACAGTGCCCCATAATAGTGACATCCACAGTGCCCCCATAAGTGACATACACAGCGCCCCATAACAGTGACATCCACAGTGCCACCATAACAGTGACATCCACAGTGCCCCATAACAGTGACATCCACAGTGCCCCATAACAGTGACATCCACAGTGACCCCAAGTGCCTTGCAGCATTCCCAAATGCCACCCATAGCGTTCCCCAAGTGCCTGACACAGTGCCCCAAGTGCCAGATACAGTACAGTGCCCCCCATATGCCATCCACTAATAGTAATATTTAAGTATTTTCAGTACTTTTATTTTCTTACTTCCAGATTAACCCTTTTAAGGTGCCCTCCACATTCAAAATATTCACTTCATGGAATAGAACCAGTACATCATGGAATAGAACCAGTACATTCTAAAATTATAACTCTTGTGACCATGCATCATCCATATAAAATGTTCTTCCTTGTTTAATGTGTAATAACTTGAATGCTCTGCATAGAGTCCTGAGCTGAACCCTGTTGGATGCCAAAAGAAGGGACTAGAATGTGGACTATGTGCTAGGCTTTTTTGCCAAACATAAGTGCTCAATCACAGTATTGTTCTTGTGGCCAACTGCACTTGAATCCCTACAGGCATGCTGCAAAATGTCATAGAAAACCTTTCCAGACAGTTAAGGCCTTCATAGGAGCAATGGGGGACTGACACAATTTGGGGATTTATAATGAGTGCTTTAACATGCATCTACAACCAATGGGCATCAGCCCATAATAATTCCCTTATAGAGGTATGATTATGTAACTAAAATATAACCTTTATTTCTATTGATTTAAAAATAAATTATTTTGCACCAAAACACTATCAATGTTAAAACTATCAACAGTTGGCAGGTATCTGGTTTCTCCAATGTCCTATAAGGGTGAAGAGACAAAATGGCTAGTAAGGTAGCAATCTATACTATCGGATCAAAACCTAAAATTGGTCATCTACCATCTATTTGGTTGTTAGTTATAAGGCATGTGTGTTACTTTATTGTAGGATTGCTCCTATTTCAATCTTGATTGATGGTTGCACTTCACCACCTTTCCTCATACGTGACACCTCTGACTCCTATTGGAACACACCTGCATATGCACATCTCTCCCTCTGCAGGCCTCGATCCGGCTGCATAGCGTCTAAACCTATACACACACGTGACTCTCACACACTTGTGGCCCTTATGTCAATTTTCAGCTCTATCACCCTATGCACTGTTACAGCATTCACTGGGATGTCCCTGCCAACATATTGTCTAAAATAAAGTTTTGCACGCTACCCCTCCCGACATGTTTCACCGCGATGCGGCTTCGTCAGGGGAAGTAGGGGTATTAGCGTGCGCTCGTGGCATTTTCCTCCTTAAATCACCATACCTTTTACCCTCCCACCGTCATCTATCCAATCAGATAGAGATCTTGTGGTGATTATTGGATGACGCTATACTCACCTGTGGGTACCTCTATGAGAAATCCTCCTTCTTCACTTCTTCAGTCAAGATACATAGGAGTTGTAATCCAGTAGTGATGGTTGTCAAAAACATGAGCTACTGATTTATTTATTTTTTTTAATTAAGGAGATGTTAACTGAATGGGGGCAGCCACAAGGATGGATTATACTGTATATTATACAGCATGGTGTACAAAAACAGGCATATTGAAGTAATAAGTGCAGGGTATTAATCACTGTAACTGGCAGTGTGAGAGCGGTGGTGGAGACAGAAGTGATTTTTCAGAGCACTGAGTTGGAAGTTTATTTCTAGACCAAAGATTTTGTTTGTTGATTCAGATCCAAATCTCTCATCTTTATTGTTGAACTCGGCTATTTTCGGCAGTGCCATAGTCGGAATGGGGTGATAGGATGCATGGTTTGCCCATTGTATAAATGAACCATTTCAATTAATTGAAATTACGGCACCACTTACCTTTAGTGAAAGTTTCATGTAGATTTTGTAATACAAAATCGGTCCATTCTCCAACAAGCATTCCTTCCCCTGCCACATAGTATGTCTGTAAGTAATCCTTGGGGTTAAATTCATCAATGTAGGCTTGCTGAGACGTAGAATGGGCGGCCATGGTGATGGGTCCTCAGATTCTCCTCAGATGCTTCAGAAATAGACCTGATCGCATAATGATATTTTAAAAATAGCACATCATATACATTGTAGCAATCAACTACACCGAATGGTCTCCTGTAAATATACAGAGGCTGACACATTTCAGATTTTTTTTATGCCGTTTTTGAAGCCAAAATCAGGTTTTAATTTAAAAGGGAGAGAAGGTATAAAGAACAGATACTAATTCTCTTTCTTGAATCCTCTTTTGGTTTCAGAAACTGCATCCATATACCTTAGCATATGACCAGACTCTCCAGATCTATTATCTCACTTTGTCAGAGTAAATCCATTTAAAATAGTCTGCCTTTCCAGTGGAAACTTTTACAGCCACAATTATCCATCCCTGCGCATGGTACTCATCCAGAAGAAGTTGGTTACTTTTTTGCAGCAGTTAACAGCATTTTGAGATTTGCTTGACAGCATCCATGTGGGCCATAAGACAGGAATGGACATACCATTGGTCCAGCCTGCCCAGTAGTTAAGGGGTCTCTCTACCACCTTAAAAGCAGACAGCCGCCTCATAACTTTTTTTTGGGTTGCAAGTAGAGATGAGCGAACGTGCTCGAAACGAGCACTGTACCGCTCGGCTCCCCTGCGCTCGCTTGGGCGCAGGCAGCCGCTTCTGTCCTCCTGCATGTATTGTATTTCATGCAATGTGCCTGGTTGTTCAGCAGGTGGCAGTGTACCTGGCAGAGATCTTTAGTCAGAATGGAACTTACCATATTGTTATTCCCCTCTTTTGGGCAGAATTGGGCTAGTCCTGCTTCCCTCCAAGAGAAGAGTTTGCAGGAATTCTGTAGTGGAGTTGAGACTTGGAGCAAGAGAGTTTAATGGCATGGTGTGGTGAGGGAGCATTTTCCCCTATTTGCTGCAGGAGCTTTAGGAAAGTAGCTCAGAGAGAAGCCTCGCCTGATATAACTGCATTTGATAGAAACAAGCATGAAGTCAGAGATTAGCACACCAGCAGAGAGATAAAGAAAGAAAAAAATATTCATAAACCTCTTAACTGTATGTACACAAATGCCAGAAGCCTGACTAATAAAATTGGTGAACTGGAATTAGTGATGTGTGAGGAGGACTATGACATAGTGGGAGTAACTGAGACATGGCTGGATGATAGCTATGACTGGGCAGTTAACGTACAGGGTTACAGTCTGTTCAGAAAGGATCGCCAAAACCAGAGAGGGGGAGGGGTCTGCCTTTATGTAAAGTCCTGTCTAAAGCCCACACTCCGGGAAGATATAAGTGAGGGACATGAACATGTGGAGTCACTGTGGGTAGAAATACATGGAGGCAAAAACAATAATATAATACTAATAGGACTTTATTATAAACCACCTAGTCCAGAGTCTAGACCAGAGTCCACAGAAAATCTACTTCTAAATGAAATAGAAAAGGTGGCAAATCATAATGAGGTCGTTATTATGGGGGATTTCAACTACCCAGATATAGACTGGGAAACTGAAACCTGTATATCTCATAAAGGAAACTGGTTTTTGGCAATAACCAAAGACAATTACCTTTCCCAACTGGTTCATGACCCGACTAGAGTGACAGCCATACTGGACTTAGTATTAACCAATAGACCTGACAGAACAACAGATGTGCATGTTGGGGGACACCTAGGAAATAGTGACCATAAAGTAATAACCTTCCAATTGTCATTCAAAAGAGTGTTTCTTCAGGGAGGAGCAACATTACCAAACTTCAAAAAAGAAAATTTAGCCAACTAAGAGAGGCCATAGGCCTAACTAACTGGGACTAAGTCCTCAAAAATAAAAATACAGCCACAAAATGGCATATTTTTAAAAGCTTCCTAATATCTAATTGTGAGGTTAAACATTCTTGATACAAGAACTAAGGATGGAAAATTAGAATCTGTGACCAACAGATGCAAGCCTGTCCAAATTCCCCCCCAAAAAATTGGCAACTTCTCCCACATCAGCAAGGTCGTATGTATTATTGAATGTAACTTTCTTCCTCAATAAACCCAGGTCCCTAGTGCAAGCTGAAAAATTAAGCCCTTTTAGCAAGAAGAGTCATTTAAAGGGACTGTCTGGCCATGTATATTGATAACCTGTCGTCAGGATAGGTCACCAATATCCGCAGGGGTCTGACACCCGGCACCCCCACAGATCAGCTGTTTGAAGAAGAGGTGGCGCTCCATATGAGTGCTGCACCCTCTTCATTACACTGTGCATGGTCTCGGAAGTTACAGCTGTGCAGTGTAGTGACGAGTGCTCGAAACATACATTAGGATAGGTCATCAATATCTGATCAGAGGGGGTCCGACACCCGGCATTCCCACCAATCAGCTATTTGTTACATTATACTACGCCACCTTTCCAATGGAGATGATCAGGGCCGGCCTTTGGGGTGTGCGACCCGTGCGGTTGCACAGGGCGCTTCACTCCCAGCCACTTAAGGGGGCGCCCTGCCAGAGCGCCCCCTTAATGGCCCGGCCGTGCCCTGCAAGTGCCGCACAGTTGGGGGCAGCGGTGTGGCAGAGGGAGATGAGCGCTTCCCTTGTGGAAGCGCTCATCTCCATAGTCTGCCTTTGGAGATGCGGGGCAGGAGAGGGAGAGGCGTCTCCCCTGCCCGTTCCTCTGATAGGCTGCAGGCCCTAGGCCTGCAGCCTATCAGAGGCCAGCTCAGGCGGCGCGATGACGTCATTGCGCCGCCTGAGCCGTACAGCGCGGGACACAGGCCGGAAGAGGCCTGCATCGCATCGCTGCCGGCTCCATGGAGGTAAGTAAGTGTTTATTTTTTTTTTTATGGGGGCATTTTACTGGCACATGGGGGCACTGGGGGCACTTTTACTGGCACATGGGGGCACTTTTACTGGCACAAGGGGGGCACTGGGGGCATTTTTACTGGCACAAGGGGGCACTGGGGGCATTTTTTACTGGCACATAGTGGCATTTTACTGGCACATGGGGGCACTGGGGGCATTTTACTGGCACTGGGGGCATTTTACTGGCACAAGGGGGGCACTGGGGGCATTTTTATTGGCACATGGGAGCATTTTACTGGCACTGGGGCATTTTTACTGGCACATGGGGGCACTGGGGGCATTTTACTGGCACTGGGGCATTTTACTGGCACTGGGGGCGCTTTTACTGGCACAAGGGGGCACTGGGGGCATTTTTACTGGCACAAGGGGGCACTGGGGGCATTTTTACTGGCACATAGTGGCATTTTACTGGCACATGGGGGCACTGGGGGCATTTTACTGGCACTGGGGGGCATTTTACTGGCACAAGGGGACACTGGGGGCATTTTTATTGGCACATGGGAGCATTTTACTGGCACTGGGGCATTTTTACTGGCACATGGGGCACTGGGGGCATTTTACTGGCACTGGGGGCATTTTTACTGGCACAAGGGGGCACTGGGGGCATTTTTATTGGCACATGGGAGCATTGTACTGGCACGGGGGGCGTTTTTACTGGCACAAGGGGGCACTGGGGCATTTTTACTGGCACATAGTGGCATTTTACTGGCACATGGGGGTATTGTGGGCATTGTTACTGGCACATGCGGGCACTGGGGGCATTTTACTGGCACTGGGGGCATTTTTACTGGCACACGGGGGGCACTGGGGGCATTTTTACTGGCACTGGGGGCATTTTTACTGGCACATGGGGGCACTGGGGCATTTCTTACTGGCACATAATTTGGGGGGCATCTATGGGGGTGGGACACTTTTTACTGGCACATGATTTTGGGGGGGAATCAATGGGGGGAACTTCTGGCACATTATTGGGGGGCACTTCTTACTGGCACATTGGAAGCATTATTACTTCTGGGGCACAGTGGGGACATTAGTACTGTTGGGGGCACTATTACTAACAAGTGCACTCTGGCAGAGAATTATTAGTTGGGACTTTGGGGGCACTATTACTGTGGGGGCACCCTGGCACAGTATCAGTGCAGTTATTTCTGGGGAGAGTTATGTTTACACTATTACAGGACACTATTTGCTGGGCGCAGTTATTTTAGGACACTGAGTAAACTAAGATTTTTTTTTTTGTCAAACTGCAGAGATGAGAAATGGCTGAAAAATGGTGTCTGGTCTGAAAGGAGAAGATGAGGAAAGAGAAGATCTACATCCGAGGAGACGTCACTGGATGTAAGAGGTATGTGCGCTATATTAGGTTACATTTCAGTATAGAAAGCTATAAATACAGTGCAGAGATATATAGTGTGATATAGGACAGTATAGAGAGCCATAAATACAGTGTAGATATATATATATATATATATATATATAGTCTTACTCTACCTACCTATATCACTCTATATATCTCTGCACTGTATTTATAGCTCTATACTGTATGATGTTAGTACTGTCACTCGGGGAGGGGGGCGCCGAGAGAAAGTTTCGCACAGGGCGCCATCTACCCTAAGGCCGGCCCTGGAGATGATGCATAGTGTAAAGAATAGGAAGCACTGCTCACATGGAGCGCCACCTTGTCTTCAAACAGCTGATCGACAGGGGATCCGGGTGTTGGACCCTCACTGATCAGGTATTGATGACCTATCCTTTTGATAGGTTATCAATATATATGGACAGACAACCCCTATAACAGTTTCAACTGGCAAAGAGGGACTTAGACTGTATTTCCTCACCATATGGTGGTCTTAAAAAGATATTAAGGTCTTCAATGAAAATACATGACTAGATTGTTCTAATGATTGTTTCTGTTAGGAAATCAAATTATAATGTATTACTTAAAGGGGTTGTCTGGCCATATATATTGATAACCTATTGTCAGGGTAGTTCATCAATTTCTGATTAGTGGGTGTCTGACACCCGCCACCCCTGACATTCAGCTGTGTGAAGAGAAGGCTGCATTCCATGTGAGCACCGTTTCCTGGTCTTTACACTATGCGTCATCTCCTGTGCAGTGGTGGTGTAGTGTAATGTGTAGTGTGGTCAAGTGAATGGAGGGGTTACTTGCATTACACTACACTTCCAAGACGAAGTTTAGTCCAATGATGAGGAAGCGGCGCTCGCATGGAGCGCTGCCTCCTCTTCAAATAGCTGATCGGTGGGAATGCCAGTCGTTGGATCAGATATTGATGACCTATACTGATGATAGGTTATGAATATATATGGCCAGGATATCTCTGCATTTTGCTCTATTATATGGACATATATGAACTATATAGAGTATATAAGTAGAAGGTATCTGCGCTGGTAAAAAGGCAATTACATTCCAAATTCAACACCTCTGCCTTAGGCAAAAAAGCAAACGTAAGGCTGGTAATGTATAGCACCGTGAGGAGTAAACTGCAATGTCATTTACTGTATTCTGATCAAGAATTAGCCATAAACATACAGTGTACCTGTTTGTTTGTAATCTCCAAATCAGGAAAACATGGCTGAGTCCTAGATTTTTTGAAAAAATGTTGTTCCTGCATTCCTCTTCTTGAGTGCATCCACGGTAGGCCCGCTGCTCCGGCCGGAAGCAAGTGTGCACGTTGGAAACTCAACGTCACACGTTGGAGTACTCAACGTGTGACGTCACACTGAAGTTTTTCCTAGACTCAACGTGTGACGTCACACTGAAGTTTTTCCTAGACAACAGCCGTCAGAGTTTCCCACGTGCACGCTTGCTTCCGGCCAGAGCAGCGAGCGACAGCGCAGGTGATATTCTAATTTGTTTTGACATATATGAACTGTTCCCGCTGTGTTATCCCTCCAGTAGATGCTGCCTTTTTCCCTGCATCTATGCTTGTTTTTTTATTTATGTAATAATTTAAAGGATTAATAAAAATTTACATTGTTTTAAGTGGTCTGGCATCTATTGATAGGTTATCTGTCTATCATATTTATGCCATAGGCTTTATTCATTAGTCCAATATTGTGTAGTGCTCAGCTATATTCCTGAGTATCATTTTTTTTGTCATTGTAAGATTTTGTTTTAATTTGGAGTTTGATTATTCCACAGTGATAGACTTCATGAAGGACAGTTCTGGCCTCCATGGAACATCTCCCCCTCTTTTTTCCCTCACTTATTTTTTATTTTGTCCCTTCCATACACTATTCTGTAATATGGTGGCAATCCCCGTCGCAGCAGTCTCTCTGTCCAGGGTGGACACAGGCGCCACATCTCTCACCCTTTTTCTGCAGCTGATGCTACAGCAGTATAGAGGCTTCGCTTCTGCTGGCTCAACATGATTGCTCTCTGAAGGCCATGACCTGCTCCTGCTGGCATAGTTTCTCCCTCTGTTCCTAGGGCATAAGTGTTCTTGCTGACTCTCAAAGGACCAGTGCATGCCCTGATTTCTTCCAACCTATGACCAGCCCTCTGTGCGTTTATAAGGCACATTCCCCTGGAGGGAGGGGACATTACTTTAGGTTATCTAGTGTGCCAGTACCAAGTGTGATGTTCTTTTTGTCTGTCCATGTATTGACTCTGACCGTACACTGCCCAACCTGACTTTAGCCTGTTCACTGTATTGACCTATTGCTGCTTGACCTTAGACTAGTTTTAGTTATTTGCATGAACTCTGCCTGCCCTGACCTTTGCATATTTTCTGACTTTGAGTACTCCCTGTGCCCTTGGTGCTTTACACTGGAGTCACTGACCTCAGTGTCTCAGCAGTCAACCACACTGGGACTATTCCAAGAAGTCACAGCCTGATGGTTCCCACACATTGAAGTCCAGAGCCCTTTATAGGGGTTAAAGGGTGAAGACTAGGAGACTGCCAGGATAGCAGCTGTAGTTCTACAACCACTGTCGTAACATTTTAATACATCAGAAAGGAAATATGATGAACATTGCTATTACCTTATCCTCATGTCTCATCCTTACTTTAAAGTGTAAGATGAACGTCCAGTGTTAAATTAGAGGATTACATCAATACTAGAGATGAGCGAGTAGTGTTCGATCGAGCCGGTATTCGATCGAATACTACGCTATTCGGCATACTTGATTTCAATCGAGTATAACGGCGATGGCGCACTTAGAATTCGTTTCCCCTCCCACCTTCCCCTGTGTACCTAGAAATATTAAAAAAATAGGCCTTTTCATTGTCACCTGTACTGTGCGTTCTCTTGCAAAATAATTTTATATACGTGGTGTTAATACCCACCGTCTGAACTGTTAGTACACGGCTGTGTACCTAGAAATATAGAAAAAATAGGCCTTTTCATTGTCACCTGTACTGTGCGTTCTCTTGCAAAATAATTTTATATACGTGGTGTTAATATCCACCGTCTGAACTGTTAGTACACGGCTGTGTGCCGAGAAATATAAAAAAACTAGTAGAGATGAGCGAGTAGTGTTCGATCGAGCCGGTATTCGATCGAATACTACGATATTCGGCACACTCGATTTCAATCGAGTATAACGGCGATGGCGCACTTAGAATTCGTTTCCCCTCCCACCTTCCCTGGCGCTCTTTTTCCACCAATCAACATGCAGGGGGGGTATGACAGGCACGCTGAGCACGCTGGCAGCGCGAAAACAGCGTCTACATGGATTGGCTGGAAAAACCATGTGACCTCGAATCATAAAAACTCAGCTCTTCCTGCTCGTACGCATATGCTGCGTGAACTTAGTCAGGGACAGAGGCTGGAGAAGGGAGAGACAGATTTTAGCTGTTGGACAGGCAGGAGCGTGATTAAAAGCCCTTATCAGGGCTACTACAGTGGACTTCAGTGATAGCTTTACTACAATATAGACTTTACAGAGAACGGCTGCTGTATTCAGGGATAGCTGCTGGAGTAGGGACAGAGAGAGGCATTAGTGGTGTATTAGGTGCTCTGCTACATACCAAACTATATTTGGCACTACTGCTGTGTACTTTGAAATATACAATATCTAGGCATTTTAATAGGCCACTGTACTGTGCGTTCTCTTGCTAAATTATCTCACATACCTGGTGTAAATACCCACCGTCTGTTCAGTTACTACACGGCTGTGTACTTTGAAATATACAATATCTAGGCATTTTAATAGGCCACTGTACTGTGCGTTCTCTTGCTAAATTATCTCACATACCTGGTGTAAATACCCACCGTCTGTTCAGTTACTACACGGCTTTGTACTTTGAAATATACAATATCTAGGCCATTTAATAGGCCACTGTACTGTGCGTTTTCTTGTTAAAGTATCTCACATACCTGGTGTACATACCCACCGTCTGTTCAGTTACTACACGGCTTGTACTTTGAAATATACAATATCTAGGCCATTTTAATAGGCCACTGTACTGTGCGTTTTCTTGTTAAAGTATCTCACATACCTGGTGTACATACCCACCGTCTGTTCAGTTACTACACGGCTTTGTACTTTGAAATATACAATATCTAGGCATTTTAATAGGCCACTGTACTGTGCGTTTTCTTGTTAAAGTATCTCACATACCTGGTGTACATACCCACCGTCTGTTCAGTTACTACACGGCTTTGTACTTTGAAATATACAATATCTAGGCCATTTAATAGGCCACTGTACTGTGCGTTTCTCTTGTTAAAGTATCTCACATACCTGGTGTACATACCCACCGTCTGTTCAGTTACTACACGGCTTTGTACTTTGAAATATACAATATCTAGGCATTTTACTAGCCCACTGTACTGTGCGTTCTCGTGCTAAATTTATCTCACATACCTGGTGTAAATACCCACCGTCTGTTCAGTTACTACACGGCTTTGTACTTTGAAATATACAATATCTAGGCCATTTAATAGGCCACTGTACTGTGCGTTCTCTTGTTAAATTATCTCACATACCTGGTGTACATACCCACCGTCTGTTCAGTTACTACACGGCTTTGTACTTTGAAATATACAATATCTAGGCATTTACTAGCCCACTGTACTGTGCGTTCTCGTGCTAAATTATCTCACATACCTGGTGTAAATACCCACCGTCTGTTCAGTTACTACACGGCTTTGTACTTTGAAATATACAATATCTAGGCCATTTAATAGGCCACTGTACTGTGCGTTCTCTTGTTAAATTATCTCACATACCTGGTGTACATACCCACCGTCTGTTCAGTTACTACACGGCTTTGTACTTTGAAATATACAATATCTAGGCATTTTACTAGCCCACTGTACTGTGCGTTCTCGTGCTAAATTATCTCACATACCTGGTGTAAATACCCACCGTCTGTTCAGTTACTACACGGCTTTGTACTTTGAAATATACAATATCTAGGCCATTTAATAGGCCACTGTACTGTGCGTTCTCTTGTTAAATTATCTCACATACCTGGTGTACATACCCACCGTCTGTTTCAGTTACTACACGGCTTTGTACTTTGAAATATACAATATCTAGGCATTTTACTAGCCCACTGTACTGTGCGTTCTCGTGCTAAATTATCTCACATACCTGGTGTAAATACCCACCGTCTGTTCAGTTACTACACGGCTTTGTACTTTGAAATATACAATATCTAGGCCATTTAATAGGCCACTGTACTGTGCGTTCTCTTGTTAAATTATCTCACATACCTGGTGTACATACCCACCGTCTGTTCAGTTACTACACGGCTTTGTACTTTGAAATATACAATATCTAGGCATTTTACTAGCCCACTGTACTGTGCGTTCTCGTGCTAAATTATCTCACATACCTGGTGTAAATACCCACCGTCTGTTCAGTTACTACACGGCTTTGTACTTTGAAATATACAATATCTAGGCATTTTAATAGGCCACTGTACTGTGCGTTTTCTTGTTAAAGTATCTCACATACCTGGTGTACATACCCACCGTCTGTTCAGTTACTACACGGCTTTGTACTTTGAAATATACAATATCTAGGCATTTTAATAGGCCACTGTACTGTGCGTTTTCTTGTTAAAGTATCTCACATACCTGGTGTACATACCCACCGTCTGTTCAGTTACTACACGGCTTTGTACTTTGAAATATACAATATCTAGGCCATTTAATAGGCCACTGTACTGTGCGTTTTCTTGTTAAAGTATCTCACATACCTGGTGTACATACCCACCGTCTGTTCAGTTTACTACACGGCTTTGTACTTTGAAATATACAATATCTAGGCATTTTATAGCCCACTGTACTGTGCGTTTTCTTGTTAAAGTATCTCACATACCTGGTGTACATACCCACCGTCTGTTCAGTTACTACACGGCTTTGTACTTTGAAATATACAATATCTAGGCCATTTAATAGGCCACTGTACTGTGCGTTCTCTTGTTAAATTATCTCACATACCTGGTGTAAATACCCACCGTCTGTTCAGTTACTACACGGCTGTGTACTTTGAAATATACAATATCTAGGCCTTTTAATAGGCCACTGTACTGTGCGTTCTCTTGCTAAAGTATTTCACATACCTAATTATATACCCCAAATATTGTATTTGCAACAAAAAAAAATAAAATGCGGAGGGGGGCTAGCGGAATAGGACGTGGACGTGGACGAGGACGGGGGCGCGGAAATGCTGTTGGGGGCCTTGTTTGAAGCCAGTGGGGATACAATGTGTGCTGGTGAGGATCAGCCAGGATCCCGCTCATCCAGAATCCCTGCCTTTATGGGACAGTTAAGCAGGGGGCGGGTTTACACCGCTGTTGAGGCCTGAGCAGGTTGAACAGGTGGTGGCAATGGATAGCCGATAGCGCTTCCACACAGTTGTCCACCAGCCAGTCATCCACACAGTCTCACTCTGACCCTCCTTCCTCCACACCTGGCCAACAGAGTCATCCCACCCTTGACCCCTCCCAGGAGCTCTTTTCGGGTCCTTTTTCAGATGTGCCGGAAGAATCCCAGGAGCTAGCAGAGGAATTTGTTTGTAGTGATGCCCAAACACTGGAGTTTTCGCCATCTCCTGCTGATGTGGACCCTGAGCCAGCATCTGTTATCATGAGCGATGATGATGATGAGACGCAGTTGCCATCAAGGGAGGCTGTTGGAATGTCCAGTGGGCAGGAGGAGGAGCAGAGTGAGGAAGTGGAAGAGGAGCTGGTGGATGACGAAATGACCGACCCCACTTGGCCAGGGGTGATGTCCAGCGAGGAAAGCAGTGGAGAGGTGGTGGTCTGCGCAGCACCGAAAAAGGCAGCAAGAGGCAGAGGGATGTCCACAGGCAGAGGGATGTCCACAGGCAGAGGGATGTCCACAGGCAGAGGGATGGCCACAGGCAGAGGGATGGCCACAGGCAGAGGGATGGCCACAGGCAGAGGGATGGCCACAGGCAGAGGACAGTTCAGACAGAGAAGTGAGGCCACAGCCAGCAGGGCCGAAGCTGTTCCCGCCAGCGGCCAGTCGCGCGAAGCTCCCCCATCGAGGCCTCGTACTTCTGTGGTGTGGAGATATTTTAATGTTTGTGCGGATGACAAACTGAGCGCGGTTTGCACACTCTGCCACTCAAAACTGAGTAGGGGCTCTGAGAAGAGCAATCTGACCACCTCAGGCATGCGGCGTCACTTGGAATTCAAGCACTGGGCTGAGTGGGAGAGAGCAAACGCAATACAAACTGCGCCCGGTCTTGCTGCCACTGCCTCTTCCCCTTTGTTGTGTGCTGCCACTGCGGTCCAGACCTCCAGCCAGGACACCTCCACATCTGCCTCTGCCTCTGCTACTTTGGGGCCTTCTCCTTCAGCCTCCCCTTCCCCCGCCCCTTCCCCCGCCTCTTCGCCTGCACCTTCACACTCCTCGTCCCAACAACTGTCCATCTCGCAGGCGTTCGACCGCAGGCGGAAGTACGCCTCGAGTCACCCCCAAGCCCAAGCCTTAAACTGCCACATCTCCAAACTGCTGGCCCTGGAGATGTTGCCGTTTAGGCTTGTGGAGACGCAGGCCTTCCGCGACCTGATGGCGGCTGCCGCACCTCGCTATTCCGTCCCTAGCCGCCACTACTTTTCCCCGGAGTGCCGTCCCCGCCCTGCACCAGCACGTGTCGCGTAACATCAGGCGGGCCCTGAGGTACGCAGTCAGCGCAAAGGTCCACTTGACCACCGACTCATGGACAAGCGCTTGCGGCCAGGGACGATACATTTCTCTGACGGCACACTGGTGAATGTAGTGGAGGCGGGGACGGGTCGCAAACAGAGACGGCCTACCTACCACCCCCGCCCAAGATTGCCAGCATGGGTTCTGATAAACCCCCCCTCCTCCTCCTCCTCCTCCTCCTGTGCCTTAACATCTCCCTCAGCCGCTAGCTGGAAGCGTTGCAGCACTGGCGCGGGGAGACGTCAGCAGGCGGTGCTAAAGCTCATCAGCTTGGGCGACAGGAAGCACAGCGCCCCAGAGGTGAGGGACGCCATATTGCAGCAGACGGAGATGTGGCTGTCGCCGCTGCAGCTAGGACCAGGCATGGTCGTGTGCGATAACGGCCGTAACCTGGTGGCGGCTCTGGAGCTTGCCGAACTCAATCACGTACCATGCCTGGCCCACGTTTTTAATCTGGTAGTCCAAAAATTTCTGAAGACTTACCCCAACCTGGCAGAGCTACTGGTGAAAGTGCGGCGCTTGTGCGCTCACTTTCGGAAGTCAACTGTAGCTGCTGCTAGCTTAAAAAAAACTCCAGCAACGCCTCCATTTGCCTCAACATCGGCTGTTGTGCGACCTGCCGACTCGCTGGAATTCCACCTATTCCATGTTGGCCAGGGTGTGTGAGCAGCAGAGAGCATTGATGGAGTACCAGATAATGAATCCACGCGTGCCTCCAACTCAGCTCCCTCAGTTTGCCAACCACGAGTGGCCATGGATGGCAGACATATGCGATGTACTGCGTATCTTTGAGGAGTCCACCAAGAAGGTCAGCAGCGAGGACGCTATAGTGAGCGTAACCATTCCGCTCCTAGGCGTCCTTAAAGAATCGCTCAATCGCAATAAGGGGAGAACGCATTGCACGCAGAGGAGACGGGGGTAGGAGGAGACGCAACTGAGCTACACAGTCAGACCACACTTTTGTCTGCTTCACGGTGGCAGTTGCAGGAGGAGGAGGATGAGGAGGAGGACGATGTGGAGGTGGCTGTGGAAGAGGAGGAGGATGCTGGCGGCAGAGGGTAGCAGTCAGGCTGTGTGCGTCCCATTGGTTCAGCGCGGATGGGGCGGAGAGGAGGCGGAAGAGGAAGAGGAAGAGGAGGAAATGGCAAGTGATCCTTCTGGTGGGGGCAGTGAGGTTCATGCCTATTCAGAGTCTGGCACACATGGCTGACTTCATGCTGGGCTGCTTTTCCCGGGACACACGTGTTGTCCGGATAGTGGAGAACAAACTGTACTGGGGTCTTCGCACTCCTGGACCCCCGGTATAAAGATAACGTCTCCTCTTTTATTCCGGTAGAGGAGAGGACGAATCGATTGCTGGAATACCAGAGGGAACTCGTGCAGAACATGATGGGAGATTTTCCCACCCACCATCGCTGGCGGCAGAGAGGAGAGGGTCTCCCAGAGTCCCACAACATCCATCAGGCCCACAGCCACCAGGGGAACACTCTCCAAGGTGTGGGACACGTTCATGGCACCCCTCGTGCAACTTCCATCACTGCGGGGCCCGCTATCAGCAGGAGGGACAAGTATCGGCGGATGTTGCGGGAGTACCTGGCAGACCGTAACCCTGTCCTCGCCCGATCCCTCGGCGTCCTACACTTACTGGGTCTCCAAGTTGGACACGTGGCTGGAACTGTCCCTGTACGCCTTGGAGGTGCTTGCCTGCCCTGCCGCCAGCGTTGCTATCAGAAAGGGTGT
>ONZH01029463.1:0-141269 GCA_900303285.1 Rhinella marina | reverse complement strand
TTTAGCTTTTTTGAAGTTAGGTATTTTTTTTCCTCCCTGAAGAAACGCTCTTTTTGAATGACAATTGGAAGGTTATTATATTATGGTCACTATTTCCCAGGTGTCCCCCGACCTGCACATCTGTTGTTCTGTCAGGTCTATTGGTTAATACTAAGTCCAGTATGGCCGTCCCTCTAGTCGGGTCCTGAACCAGTTGGGAAAGGTAATTGTCTTTGGTTATTTCCAAGAACCTGTTTCCTTTATGAGATATACAGGTTTCAGTTTTCCAGTCTATATCTGGGTAGTTGAAATCCCCCATAATAACGACCTCATTATGATTTGCCACCTCGTCTATTTCGTTTAGAAGTAGATTTTCTATGGGCTCTGGTATACTAGGGGGTTTATAATAAACTCCTATTAGTATTTTATTATTGTTTTTGGCTCCATTTATTTCTACCCACAGTGACTCCACATCTTCATGTCCCTCACTTATATCTTCCCGCAGTGTGGGCTTTAGACAGGACTTTAGATAAAGGCAGACCCCTCCCCCTCTCCGGTTTTGGCGATCCTTTCTAAACAGACTGTAACCCTGTACGTTAACTGCCCAGTCATAGCCATCATCCAGCCATGTCTCAGTTATTCCCACTATGTCATAGTCCTCCTCACTTCTGTAAAATATTTTTTTTTTTCCTGTTATTAGTTTATGTACAACCCATGGCTGGCATGGTGGCAATATATAGGTTTTGCGTCACAAACGGTCCACTGCACCGTTACATTTTCTTCATCATTGCCAATTACTTTTTCACCAACTGTTGTCTGGCAATGATAAAGGGGAAGGTGAATCCACTGCCGAAGAAAAGTGTCATCCTCCTACAATTCTCCACTTGTTCTCAATTGAAAAGGGGATGTTCTTGCCGTGGCCTTCCTCATAGTGGCCGCTTCTGCGGACAACAGAGGTGGTGTACCTTCTGACAGCCTGACCGAACACAATGGCAGACGGGGAGACACTCCCTCATGTAAAATTGTTTTGGAGTGTCTGCGGTTGACCCTCCCGTAAAATAGTTTTCTCTTTTTTTTTTTTTTTTCCTGTTTTTAGTTTATGTACAACCCATGGCTGGCATGGTGGGAATATATAGGGAAGCACCCAACTAGGTGCAACGAAGGTGAATCACCCATGCCCATGCTGGCATTGCTCTCCTATCCCCAGCCACACGATGCAGGCATAAGCCTGACACAGCATGGTGGTGACACCAACAAGTGACCAAGTTACATGAGGTAGCAGGTGAGCCACCCAAAAATTTAGCCTGACGCAGCATGGCGGTGACAACAGAGTGACCGAGTTAGACTGAGGTAGCAGGAGGTGAAGCACGGATGGTAATTCGAAGGTGGAGGAGGAGGGATTGGAGGGAGTGGCATAGTAATTCTGAGAAAACGTAAACGAGGTAGGTCCCGCAATCCTCCAAGTGGGCAGTACATGAGCGGCCCCAGGGTCACACTCGGTCAGAGTATGTGAAATGCTCAGGGTGGCCGAACGCCGGGCTCAACGGCGGACCCGTTTCGGGTTATCGATTGTCGAAATGTTGGCTTACATAAAGTTTAGTATCTGTTCTTATCAGTTGCTGTGGCTGTTGGTGGTAAAGTGGTGAGCATAGCTGCTTCCCAAGCAGTTGACCCGGGTTTGATTCCCGTCTATCGCATTATGTGGCCCTCCGGAAAAATTGTTTGGAGAGAGGGCCTGTAGGTGGACCTCTGGAAAAATTGTTTGGAGAGATGGCCTGTAGGTGGACCTCCGGAAAAATTGTTTGGAGAGAGGGCCTGTAGGTGGACCTCCGGAAAAATTGTTCGGAGAGAGGGCCTGTAGGTGGACCTCCGGAAAAATTGTTTGAAGAGAGGGCCTGTAGGGGGCCCTCCTGAAAAATTGTGGTAAAAGAGTGCCAGTTGGGCCTCTAAAAAATGGTGTTTTTTTGGTCAGCGTTAGGCAAAGACGACAAGGAGGAGGAGGAGGAGGAGTAGAGAAGAGGAATCGGATACATAAGTAATGTAAATCTTTAGCTGCTTTCCCCCGGAGGAGATTTGAATTCCGGTGAAATCCAGGCTTTGTTCATTTTAATAAGCGTCAGCCTGTCAGCGCTGTCAGTTGACAGGCGTGTACGCTTATTGGTGATGACGCCACCAGCTGCACTGAATACCCGCTCTGACAGCACGCTAGCGGCAGGGCAGGCCAGCACCTCCAAGGCGTACAGTGCCAGTTTAGGCCACATGTCCAGCTTTGAAACCCAGTAGTTGTATGGAGCAGAGTGATCACGCAGGACGTTGGTATGGTCAGCTAGGTACTCCCTCACCATCTTTCTGTACAGCTCCCCCCTACTCTGCCTAGACTGGGGACAGGTGACAGTGTCTTGCTGGGGTGACATAAAATTGGCAAAGGCCTTGGAGAGCGTTCCCCTGCCAGTGCTGGAAAAGCTGCCTGCTCGCCTCCTCTCCCCTGCTACTTGGCCCACAGAACCACGCCCTCTGCCGCTAGCGGCGTCAGATGGGAAGGATTGTTTCTGCTTGTGCACCAGGGCCTGTTGATATTGATTCACTCTCATACTCCATTCCTCTACAGGGATGAGAGTGGAAAGGTTCTGCTTGTACCGTGGGTCCAGGAGAGTGAACACCCAGTAATCGGTGTTTGAAAAAATGCTTCTAACGCGAGGGTCACGGGATAGGCAGCCTAACATGAAGTCTTTTGTCACCTAAGCTCAGCAGTTTGAGCACCTCCTGCTGGCGCTTACCCACGGCACTGCTACTGCGCCTAGAGCTACCAACTGAAGGCGCCGTGCCCACGGATGGTAATTCGGAGGAGGAGGTGGAGGAGGAGGAGGGGTCGGAGGAGGAGGCATAGTACGTCTGAGAGATTGTGACCGAGGTAGGTCCCGCAATCCTCGGTGTGGGCAGTACATGAGTGGCCCCAGGGTCAGTCTCGATCCCAGCCTCCACCAAGTTAACCCAATGTGCCGTCAGTGAGATATAGTGTCCCTGCCCGGCAGCACTTGTCCACGTGTCCGTGGTTAGGTGGAACCTCTCAGAAACAGCGTTGGTCAGGGCACGGATGATGTTCTGTGACACGTGCTGGTGTAGGGCTGGGACGGCACATCGGGAAAAATAGTGGCGGCTGGGGACCGAATACCGAGGGGCAGCCACCGCCATGAGATTTCGAAAGGCCTCGGTCTCTACCAGCCTATAGGGCAGCATCTCCAGGCTAAGCAATTTGGAGATGTGGACGTTGAGGGCTTGGGCATGTGGGTGGGTGGAACTGTATTTCCTCTTGCGCTCCAGCGTCTGCTGTAAAGACAGCTGAACGCTGCGCTGGGACACATTGGTGGACACTGTGGAGGATCGTGGAGGCGAAGGTGTGGTTTTCCGGCGGGAGGCACTCGTGCCGGGGTCCTGGGCAAGGGGTTGACTAGCAGAGGCAGCGAGTGACACAGGGGAAGGAGCAGTGGTGTGACCCGCAGGAGGTGAATGGCCTTGGTTCCATTGAGTTGGGTGTTTAGCACTCATATGCCTGCGCATGCTGGTGGTGGTTAGGCTAGTAGTGGTGGCACCCCTGCTGATCCTGGTGTGGCACAGGTTGCACACCACAGTCCGTCGGTCATCCTCACTTTCTTTAAAGAACCTCCAGACTTGCGAACATCTAGGCCTCGCCACGGGAGCTTCACTACGTGAAACAGTTGCTGCTGATGCACCAGCTCTGGCCCTGCTTCTCCCTCTGGCCACACCACTGCCTCTTACAACCTGTTCTGGTGCAGCACTCGCCTCCGCCTCAGAAGCACTGTCTTCACTCGGCTTATCAACCCAGCTTGGGTCAGTCACCTCCTCATCCTCCGATTCCTCAGTCTGCTCCCCCCTCGGACTTCCTGCCCTGACAACAATTTCACCACTGTCTGACAACCGTGTCTCCTCATCGTCCGACACCTCTTTACAAACTTCTTCCACTAAGTCAACATTGTCATCATCATCATCACCCACAGACTGCGACAGTTGGAAAACTTGGGCATCGGGAACGAGGTCAGCAGCAACCTGAGAAGTGGTTTGTGACTTTGGGAAGGGTCCAGAAAACAGTTCCTCAGAGTATGCCGGATCACATTCCAAATTTTCCTGGGAGGGGGCAGACTGGGGGGGAAGGAGGTTGAGGTGGAGGAGCCAGAGGAGTGCTCCCTTGGGTAACGTGGGTGGACTGCGTGGAAGACTGACTGGTGGACAAATTACTTGAAGCACTGTCCGCAATCCACGACATCAGCTGTTCGCACTGTTGTGGTTTCAACAGTCCTCTA
Source organism: Rhinella marina (assembly GCA_900303285.1). Classification (NCBI taxonomy): domain Eukaryota; kingdom Metazoa; phylum Chordata; class Amphibia; order Anura; family Bufonidae; genus Rhinella; species Rhinella marina. The sequence goes on along the minus strand of ONZH01029463.1, from coordinate 136,971 downwards.
CCACGTGTCCCTGTAAGTTGAGACATGAAGCTAGGTAGTGTAGCTCTGCGGCGTTCCCCTGCTCCCTCATCAGCAGGTACTGTCTCACCCTGCCCAGGTCCAAGGCCTCTGCCACCTGCAGTAATTGAATGCCCACGACCCACGCCCACACCCTCGTCCTCGACCCTTAGCCCTGGGGTTCAACATTTTCTGTATATAAGTGTATTATATAAAAAAAAAATAAAAAATGGGCCTGCTGTACTGAAACCCACAAACTTGTTCAATCTGAACAAGAAAATATATAGGTGGATAAGTTAAAGCAAAATTACGTATGTTATTACGTACCGTGCAGTATGGAGCAATTACACGGAAACTATTAGATTAGGCAGACTTGGTCTGCTTAATTGCAACCCAGACAAATGTCGCACAGAGATTTTTGTAATATAGCTGTATAAGTGAGAGCAAAAGACCTTTTTTACTGACGTGACGTACAGAATGGGTCACCTGGACAGAAAATACGGATTGTGCTTTGTATATAGGTGGATAAGTTAGAGCTAAATTACGTATGTTATTATGTACCGTGCAGTATGGAGCAATTACATGGAAACTATTAGATTAGGCAGACTTGGTCTGCTTAATTACAACCCAGATAAATGTCGCACAGAGATTTTTGAAATGTAGCTGTATCAGTGAGAGCAAAAGACCTTTTTTACTGACGTGACGTACAGAATGGGTCACCTGGACAGAAAATACGGATTGTGCTTTGTATATAGGTGGATAAGTTAGAGCAAAATTACGTATGTTATTACGTACCGTGCAGTATGGAGCAATTACACAGAAACTATTAGATTAGGCAGACTTGGTTTGCTTAATTGCAACCCAGACAAATGTCGCACAGAGATTTTTGTAATATAGCTGTATCAGTGAGAGCAAAAGACCTTTTTTACTGACGTGACGTACAGAATGGGTCACCTGGACAAAAAATACGGATTGTGGTGACTGAACAGCTGAACTGTGACACACAGAATGGTTACACACAGCTGTGTGAAATGGATTTGTATCACTGAGATAAAACAACAAAAAAACTATTTTTTATATATTTTTTTATATATTTTTTTTATATATATATATATATATATATTTTTTTTTTTTTTAACTTGACGTGCAGAAACTATCAGAGAGCAAACTCAGCCCCTGCTGACTGTAGCTATTTTGACTGCAACCCAGCAAATGTCGCACAGAGATTTTTGTAATGTAGCTGTATCAGTGAAAGCAAAATACCGTATTTGATTACGTGACGTACAGTATGGGTCACCTGGACAGAAAATACGGATTGTGGTTTGTGGTGAGTGGACAGCTGAACTGTGACACCCAGAATGGTTCCACACTGCTGTATGAAATGGATTTGTATCACTGAGATATAACAATAAAAAAAAGGGTTATATATGGCGATAGCTGCACTACTAGTGCCAGCCAGCCCAGCCAGGAGACAAAAAAAATGTCTTGTAGCCCTTAGAAGGGCTGTTGGGTTCTTTTAAGATCACTCATGCCTAACAGAGAACTAAATCCAGGCCCTAACACTCTCCCTGAAACGCAGCAGCTCTGTCCCTAACGACATCCAGACAGCATCTGAGCAGAGCACCGCGGGCAGTCAATTGTATATTCCAGGGTCACCTGATCAGGCCAGCCAACCCCTGCTATCGACATGTAAGGGCCCCACGTGATGCTGGGTGTACCGCAGAGTCTCCTGGCTTGTGATTGGCTGAGTTTATAGGCGCCAAAAATGCACAATGCGGAAGATGCCATTTCCTCGAGCATGGCGAGATACTCGTCCGAGCAGCGAGCACTTACGAGTACCGTAATACTCGAACGAGCACCAAGCTCGGACGAGCATGCTCGCTCATCTCTAGTAGTAATCAAAGAAGCACAAACATTTACAGAATAATCCTTTTTACATGGGCACACCCAACAAATAACTGGATTAGTTCTGGTTGTTTCATGAATAAATGTAACCTTCACAGGACAAATGGTCATGATTTCAATTTTATAGATAAACACTCGAGCTAAACTAAAAATACAATTTAAAAGAGTTGTGCCAAGTATGAACGTTATCCCCTATCCGCAGGATAGGGGTAAGTTGCAGATAATTGTGTGTCGGACCTTTGGGACCCCCATTGATCCCAAGAATAGTGGTCCCGTGTTGACATCCTGATGGAGCTACAGATGAAGCACGTGCATTACGTCCGCTGTTTACACTCTGTTGTAATACTTTGCATAAATTTGGGTCTCATTTTATAGGGTGTATGGATGTAGTATTGTTATGCATTTCATCAAGATTTAGTTCAACCATATTTTAGTATACCAAACAATTATACCACAAATAATATATTATTATAAGAAACTTTACTTCTCTGTGACATATTAAATTTGTTGTGAATAGATGGTTTGCATGCCCTAATAATATTTGTGTTTTATTTTAATAGATTGTAAGAAAGGTAACGTCAGCATGAGTGTTGAGCAAAGCGAAGCACTCGAAGCTGAATTTGGTCCGAAGTTTAGGAAAACATTTGATTCGCAACTAATCTGAACTTATGAACGCTTTGTGGTAATGAATTAGATTTTCCTAATATGGCGACTGCATGGGTTACAAAGCGAAACTAAGTGTAGAAGAGATATGCCTGGGAACGCAAGATCACCCATAATGCTGTACAGTTAGCCAATCCTTTGTGATGTCACATCCCACGTGGTCTCCACCATTGTCCTGTGAGGTGAGCATAGAGAAAGATGTGGCATGCGCTCATGCGATAGGGACAGTGTTGCTGAAAATGAATACTAGAAGAATATTGGAGAGGGAGTATGCAGGGAGAGTGACTCTGCATCAGTTTTATTGATTTATTCCTACATTTATTTATTCCTACATCAGCCGTAAACTAAGATATGTAATTGAATACCAATAAGATGGACGCCTTTATTATTCCACTGCCAGCGTGCCAACAATAACCATCCAGTCTGCACCCCTTAGGGGACCCAAGTCTTAATGATGACCATCCTCATCTTTACTTCCTAGAAAAGTCACCAAGTTGCAGCAAGAGGAGGAGCTGGATGTTCCTGATGACATTCTTATCTACATTAGATGATGTGGAAGAGGAGGAAAAGCAGATGGCAGAAGAAGGGCTCCCACCTGTAGGGCAGCAGAGCACTGGGGTTGGAGAAGTGGGTACAGCCCCTGTTTAAAGGTGCATTAAAGGTGCCGCGTGGGCCATTAAACATGAAGACCTACTATACAGTGCGGACTTCATTATTAAATGAAAGGCAGCTGTGGGCTAATTAGCCATACGGTTCTTCACCAAAGCATGACCACAAGCTGCCCGCAGCATGGTCGCTCTGTGTGGCCATACCCTAAGGCAGAGTGGCCTGGTTATACCTGATTTATAGCGATTCATGGCAAATTAATTCATAACAATTCAAATTTCTTGTAGAACTTTGGCAAAGCTGCCAAATTGCATTTTTCAAAACTTCGTTCATCTCTAGTCAGCATTCATAGCTAGCATATCTAGGGGTGTATTTTGCCATTTTCTTCTAGATAAGGCCTTGAATAAAAAAATATAGTAGAATTTTGTATTTTCTTTTGAATAATCTCATGTTTGTTCTTCAAATAGATCACATTCTGTTCAAAGAAAGCTTCTCAGCATGAAAGAATGTATGAAATACAACACATCCATCCTTCCTCATTATCCAAACGATTTTTCTGATGAATAACAGGCACATCTTATTATCTCTGCAACTGAATGCTCATTGCTATTGATTCTACATAATATCGTTAAGGACAAGGTGAAGCCAGTCTAGTTATGTATTTCATTTATGTTTAATGCTACTGAAGGTCACATAAGATAATGCTGAAAAGAAGGAAATTAACTCATTTGATGCTATTAAAATGATCTAAAAGGTGTAAATATAACATTTATGTTATGGGTATTTAATAATTGATATCCACTGCCTGTTATATAAAATGTTGTTCTGGACAGGAGGAACAGGAACAGTTAATTATATATTTCTTGTATATATTTTATTAATAATTCATGCATATTTTGTCATTTAATGTGAACTGTTTAGCTATCTATTTAATTTTATTTGTAAGGTGTGGAAACATGTGCCTGTACATGTGCCTTGACCGTATAATGCAACCTCTTTTCTGTTTTAATGTTGCACGCTGTTTGTCATGCTCAGTATGTTATAGGATTTACTTGTGGCAGATAATCCAAAGCCCCCAGAGGGCTGGAAGTTAAGCTAATGATGGTGTATACCGAGCATAGAAAACAAAAACTTCAGTACTTGCCCACAGCTTTGGTACTGAGTCACAAAAGAAACGATGCATAAGATTAATGTGTGAAACCCACACGGTGCTTATAAAGAAGTAAATCACATTCAATTAAATGAAGTACGATGCCTGTGCTTTATAGCAAATCTTACTACGATTGTAGATATTACACCTGCTGGAGTGAGATGCCCCTAAATTATTAAGAGGCAGATGCCTCTTAATAAATTGGGTGCATCTCTAGCACTTCATGTGCCAGAAACTCGAATCTGTGTCAGCTGTGGCTAGCAAACACTTGAGCATTTGGCGTAAATTCTAGTAAATCAAGTGGCTTGTCTGCTAAGCAGACCCTTTTAAACCAACTTTATAAAGTGGTGAGAATTGCTAAAAGTCAAAAATGATGATGCAAGTATGGCATGTACCATTTTTGAACATCACTTTTGTGGTGTAAAATATTATTTAATTTTCCTTTATAGATTGCACATCCACATATTATACATAGATCTACTACTGCTAAGAAACATTTATAAAATGAACATGAGGTTCTCAATATACATTTTAATCACGTGCATAAGCCTACTTCCCAACTACACATCCTCTTTCAAGTGGGTCATTACAATTTTGGGTGCGGCACCACCTAACAGCCTATCAGCACCATCACTGCCAGGATAAGCCCTCTTGTCTCTCGGCCAACAAAAAAACAAAAACAAACAACAAACGTACAAAAAAGACATAATACATCTGCTATCTGATCTGTGATCTGTTCACATGGTGTAGTTCCTCATGGCAGCTTCTATTGTTGTGGTGCCTGGCATCAGGGGTGCTGTTTGGCTGTACAGGGGCAGTACCACACCTGATAGTGTAGGGAACTACTTGAAAAAGTGAAAGTTGAAATTTACAAGTGAGCCTATATATTGTAAGAAAACATATACAAAGAACCTCACTTTCATACAGTACTTAGCAGCAATACATAGGTGTTTAATATGTGGATGTGCAGTCCATGTTTTTCTTTCCTACATGTGTGCCAAATTTTACTATATATTGTTGAAATTCATATTTGCTGAAATTGTGGTACCACTTGGTAAAATAGTCACTTAAAATATGTGGCAATTAAGCTCAGGGGAACAAATGTAACTCTTACCACCTCCTGTACATCAGATTACTATGGAATGTATATGGATCCCTTTATTGAGGACTTCTGGTCAATGTATTTCTCCGAACAGTGACCTCGGTTGATGCAGCATCTTCTTCTTCATCTCACTCCACGTGGTATTCTCATTTGATTCAGCGGCCTCCACAGCTCGTTGATGGTAGGTGTTAACATGTAGACATTGCTGCTCAGGTTCAGGTCAGTCTTAGTGGTCGGGAGATATTGGTTGAGCCTCTATATAGTGGAATATAAAGCCAATAATAACAGTTTTGCCAGCCAGAGGCGTTCCAGAGTAAAGCTTACTCCTTCCTCAGTGGCCATGGAAAACAAGATGATTTTCTTTGTTGCTGCCCAGAACAAACTTATTGACTCACATAATGGTTAATCTCCTTTCTCTTATTCATTACTGTTGCACTATATATTAACGTTACATCAATGAATATGAAGATGCTTAATAACCTGTTAAAATGCCTGATATTTGCAGCAGATGTCAGCCAAAAATAACACAGGAACTTCCACACTATTCTACATCCTTCATTTTCTTGCCCCTAATTCTGGCTAAAGGTCCTTTTTATCTAAACTAAACAGTTTTTTCCACACGTCATATCAAATTCTACTCTAGAACTGACCTATTTTTAGTGGATCGTTCTCTGTTGGATAGAGCAGCGGTCCCCAACCACCGGTCCGCGGCCCAGAATCGGGCCCTGAATGGATGTTTGCTGGGCCGCAGCAATCAGGGACCCGGTCACCAGTGAGGAGCGGCGGTGGCAGGGGACAGGGAGATGAGCGCTTCCATTGTGGCAGTGCTCATCTCCATAGTAATTTGTATCGCCGTCCTCAGGACAGCGATACAGATGCCTGTGCTGCGGGGCAGGGTAGGGAAAGGCATCTCCCCTGCCCGTTCCTCTGATAGGCTGCAGGTCTAGTGCCTGTAGCCTATCAGAAGCCGGCTCAAACGGCACAATGACGTCATCGCGCCACCTGAGCCGTACAGCGCAGGACACAGGCCGGAGGAGGCCTGCATCGCATCGCTGCCAGCTCCATGGAGGTAAGTATAAGTGTTTAATTTTTTTTTTGTACAATACAGGAGAGGCACATGATTTCTTATTGGCATACTATTGGGGAGCATCTATGGGGGCATTTCATATTGGCATATTTTGTGGGGGCACTGTGGGGGCATCTATGGGGGCACTTCTCATTGGTATATTATTAGGGGGCATCTATGGGGGCACTTCTTACTGGCACATTATTGGGGGGCACTTATTACTGGCACAATATTGGGGGGCACTGTGGGGGCACTTATTGGTACATTATTGCAGGCACTGTGGGGGGACTTTTTACTGGCACATTTGTGGGGGCACTTATTGGTACATTATTGGGGGCATTTATGGGGTCACTTCTAACTGGTACATTATTGGGGGGAGCACTGTGGGGGCATCTATGGGGGCACTTCTTACTGGTACATTATTGGGGGCATCTATGGGGGCACTTCTAACTGGTACATTATTGGGGGGCACTGTAGGGGCATCTATGGGGGCACTTCTTACTGGCACATTATTGGGGGCACTGTGGGGGCATCTACTGAGGCCACAAAGAAGGGGTATTTTATAATGGTGGCTCTGTATAGAGGCATTTTATGTTTTATATATTTTAATATTATATTTTAAATATGCACCTTGCGTAAATCAGTCAGCGCCGTCAGTATCGCCTGGGCCCTGGGGAAATTGTCTAGCGAGAAACCGGGCCTTGGTGCAAAAAAGGTTGGGGACCACTGGGATAGAGGGACTGACTCTGCTATAGGTGACATCCAATGGTCAGATCATGCCCCAGTTACTATAAAAGTTCTAAGATCGACTCTCCAATTCCTCTGATTATATATGGAGGGTGAACTCCTTTTTGCTCTCCCATAAAACATGACAACCATATAGAAGTCATAGAAGCTCCTCTATTAACCCTTTTAGAATCTGGAATGCACATAAGGCTTATGATTAAGGCCTTTATTAAACTGTTTAGAAAACTGAAAAGAGACAGATAAGTTGCCATGGCTTAGTAAACAATCTTATTCCTTTGCTACTGAAAAAGAAGTTGCTAATGCTAGAATTCAACTCCATAATCTTAAATAGGAACATGCTTTGCGGAAATGTAAAATTTCTTTTTATTCCTAAAATAATAAGGCTGGTTCACTTCTAGCCTGGAGAATGAAAAAGTCGCCCAGAAAACAAGAATTCCGTCCATTTTTCACTCACACAAATCAGACTGTTCTTTCTCGCAGAAGTGTTGCTGATGTATGTAGAGATTATTATCAGAGACTATATAATCTACTTCACGATGATAATGTAATTCAACCTACCCAACAACAGATTGACGCCTTTCTAGACATACATAATTTCACAACTGTCACTCAAGAACAACTGGCTAGTATTAATACTCCCTTTAGCAGAGAGGAAATGCTTTGCACTATCAAGTCTTTATTTCTCAACAAGTCCCCGGGCTGGATGGTTTTTCTAATGATTATTATAGGAAATATGCTACACATCTTAGATCTGTTTTTCATAGAGCCTCCAAGACTGGTGAATTTCCCAAGGAGATGTTTACAGCTTTAATTGTAGTAATCCCGAAGCCAGGTAAACCTATCTGTACCCCCTCCAATGTCTGTTCAATCTCCTTATTAAATGGAGATGTCAAACTCTATGTGGAATTGCTGGCAAATGAAATCAATGAAATCAATCAATTAAATGAAATCAATACTCCAAACCTTAATTAGAAAAATGACAAGGTGGGATTTACCTCTGGAAGACAAGCCCCAGATAACACTTTGTGTCTGATGTCTCTAATTCAGTATTGCAAAAACCAACACATTCCGGCCACATTCTTAATGGTTGATGCAGAGTTAATAGCAGTACGCTTTTTCTACATTGGCCAAATTTGACTTTACTGGTTTTATTTACACTGTAGTTTGTAAACTTTGTACTCCAGCCCTGCAACCAGAGTTTATTAATGGTGCCCTATGTCAAGAATTCACATGTCTAATGGTACTAGACAGGGTTGCTCTATTTCCCCTATGTTCCTATTTTTGTCTGTTAAACCCCTGTATAAGGCTATTAGATCAAACTCTAATATCACAAGAATCAATGTGAACGCTTCTGAACATAAGTAAGATTGACTTTTTTACGGACATCATTATTATTATTAATACCACTAACAATCTTAAATCCCTACAAGCAACCTTTGCAACTTTATGTGAGTTTTGTGCGGTCATGTAATTGCCCATACCTCTACACAGGACACATATTGGGTAGGAGCATTCGTACAAATGCTCATCCCTGATAATTGTCCAAATTCTCAGCCTGTGTAAAAGGACCTTTAAATATGCAAGTGCGGATGCAATGCGTGATTCACTGATGGTTGCTAAGAGATGTTGTTTGTAAACATTCAATTTTTTATCACTCGCGTGAAAAATGCATCAAAATGCTTCTCACCCGCGCGGAAAAATCTGAATGAACGTACGCAATTGCAGTCAAAACTGATTGCGATTGCGTGCGGATTGGTGCGGATTCGTGCGGATTTTCCGGAACGCATCCCGACTGAATCCGTGACGCCCGTGTGAAAGAGGCCTAACTGTTTAACTGACATAGATATACACCACAGTGGCAGGATTCAGGATCTTCTGTAAGAGTGCCCTAATGTGTCCTGTAACTGCACAAGTGCCGGGTTTTCATGCTGGCTTGATAACAAAAAAGGGTAGGGTCATTTTGGTGGAGGCCCCTTCTTTCCTCTTGGTGGTGTGAGCCCAGTATGCTCTACCTATAATCCATTCCTGACTACCCTACATAATTAGTACAGTGTATTATGTGAATGATCAAATGATTGCTTGTCAAAGTACCCTTGTGGGACTAATGATTGGTGATCGTATTAAGAATTAAATAAAGATTTGTTAAACAAAATCTCCTAAGCACACATACATTTTTCCATTGAAAAAAAATGCTTTCCAATGAAAAAAATTGAAAAAAAATTAAAAACCCTCCACATATCTTGGATTGCCACATCCATAAAGACCCAAACTATACAATTATCATGTAATTTATCTCACTTGGTGAACAGTGTAAAAAAACAAAACACTTCCTGATTTGTCGTTTTTTTTTCCTTATCTGCTAGCAAAAATGGAATAAAAAGCGCTCAAAAAATACTATGTACCCCAAAATCCAGGCCTCACACAGTTCCGTAGAAATAAAAATAAAAAAAGTTATGGGTCTTGGAATGCGAAGATGCTAAAACATTTTTTTTTAAGACGCAAAAGTAGTAAGCCTTAAAAAACAATATAGGTCACATTTATTAAGAACAATGTTTTAGATGTTGGTCTTAATAAACCCATAAGCTGGCGGTGGTTCCTCTGAAGTTATGAAGAGGCGCCTCCGTCGCTTCTAAATGTAAGACAATTTCCTAGCTGTCTTCAGGGGCGGATTGGCAATGTACCCCACCGGGACACTTCCCGGTGGGCCGATAGCTTGAAGCATATTGTGGGCCGGCATGACGTTTGAGTCGGGGTAATTGCTCTCACGACAATACACATTACAATCCACACTACAATACACATTACCATTGTCATGATAATGAGATCGCAGCAGGGCTGTCGGCCGCCGCAATGTGTATTGTAGTGTGGATTGTATGTGTATTGTCCTGAGAGCGACGGCCGCCACCCACCCTGCTGTAAGCTGTGCTGCATTCCCTCTGATGTGCCGGCCCGCCCCTGTACCTCCTTCTGCCAGGTCCTTTGACACTGGACAGCAGGAGAGAGAGCACTACTCTGCCCTCCAGGTCAAAGGACCTTTGGCTCCTCCCACTCCCAGCGTCATCGCGACTGATGCTGTGTCATCATCCCTACCCCTCCTGCTCCAGGACAGAGGCCAGAAGAGGCTGCTGCAGGTCTGCACACGCAGGTAAGTTGTTTTTTTTTTGTTTTTTTTTTACAAGCCATTTGAAAATGAGGAGGGGGTGGGCATGATTAATGTGACCACTGTATATTACTGGGGCAGGGGGGATATTACTGGGGCTCTATAGGCACATTACTGGGGGCAGGGGGCATTACTGGGGGCACTATAAGGACTTCACTGGGGGCACTATAAGGACTTCACTGGGGGCAGGGAGGGCATTACTGGGGGCAGGGAGGGCAATATTGGCGGCTCTATAGTGTCATTACTGGGGACAGGAGACATTGCTGCTGGCTCTATAGTGACATTACTGGGGGTGGAGTGCATTGCTGTGACCAGGGACATTACTGGGGGGTAGGGGGGTATTGGTGTGGCCGCTATAGGGACATTAATGGGGGCAGGGGGGGAATTACTGGGGGCTCTCTAGTTACATTACTGGGGGCAGGGGGGCATTACTGGGGTTACTATTACTGAGGGCATTATTATTACTGGGGGAATTATAGGCAGTTTGTTGTTGATGGGGGCAGGCATTATTGCCACTGGGGACACTATAGGGGGCATTATTATTTTTACAGTATATTGGGGTAGCAGCAGGATGACAATGTTGGGGCACCATGGTGGGGAGGATGATGGAAATTTGAGGACGCTAAGATGTCTGTGTGTGAAACTCTGCAGAGATGGAACACGGCTAGAGGATGTCATCATGTGTTGTCTGGTCCTAACGGCGAAGATGAGGAAAGAGAATATTAGAGGAGACGTCACCGGATGTGAGAGGTAAGTGACGCTGCATGGTAACTCTTAAAGACCATCAGAATACTGATGGTGGGGCTGCCTCTGTGCTGTTGCCTGTGTTTTAACTGTTCATCCCCTTTCTCTATATCTTAGAGCAAAGTGGAGGAGGAGGACAGGACATGGCAGTTGGCACTGGGCACCACAGAGGGGCAGCTTTTAGAGAGGTTTTGGCCTCTTCTGGAGCAGTATATTGTGCTGCACTGAGCCAAATAAAAAATTGCAGCATGATATACTGCTTGCTGTATGGTATTTCTGGCCCCGCCTACCCATGTTGGCCCCGCCTTCTCTCGATCTGGTCCCACCCACAACATAGGGCCACTTTTATTTTTTTTCCAGGGCCACTTTTAATTCCCAATCCGCCCCTGGCTGACTTACATTTGGACCTTTTTCCACATCTGTAACAGACACAGAAAATGGTAAATGAGACGGGACGTATTTCAGCTTAATAAATTACCCCTATGTATTTGGTATCGCTGTAATCATACTGACCGAAAGAGCAAAGTTATCATGTCACTTATACAGCGAAGTGAATGTTTTCTGATATTTCTTTATTTTTTTCTGATATGTTACTCACATAACTGAAGCTTATGCTCTGTTCTCTAATTTGCTGACCTACTGGCCTGTTTGCATCATCTACGGTTCTAATGCTACCTGTGCAATGCCTTGCTTACTTGTACATTAGACCTGCCTAGTGAAAAGACTCATTTTTTGCATTGGAATCATCAACCAGCTTTATGACCATGCTTAATGGTTTGCTGACAGCTGACTACTTGGCTTGGCCATGCCTTCTACCAGTTTGGCCCTGTCTGCAACATGGGACCACTTAAACTGTTTTTTTTCCAGGTCCGCTTTGAATTCCCAATGTGCCCTTGCTTCTATGGTGAAGTCTGAGCAGGATCTGGGACTTTCTCTATCTGTGTCTAATTGTCGAAAAGCACTGGCACTTCTGTACATTTTGCCTGGACAAACTGCAGCGATAGAGGGACTCTATTTCATATCCGTTGATATAATTAAGCCCTAGTGGCATGCTACTAATGAGATCATTAATACTATCATGATAGCTGATTAGTGTTGAGCGCGCATGCTCGGCCAAACTCGCTGTTCGGCCGAGCATGCCTACGCTCGGGTCCGCTCGGTGTTTGGCCGAACACGGAGTGTACTCAAGCGCAATGCTCGAGTCTCTTCCCTGCACTGTAATGTTGATTTGTATGGTAATGCGTATGAATTTATATGCTAATGCGTACGCATTTGTATGCTAATCCATACGCATTGTGCACTAATGCGTACAAATTCAGTTAATTAGCATACTTTTACGAGTGAAAGGAGTAAAAGAGGAGAAGTCGTGATTCTGACCTTTTTCTATTAACCAGACACCTTCCCCTCTTCCGAGCAGGGGGGGCCTGGTTTAGTCCCATTGACTAACATTATGTTCGGGTGCTCGTCCGAGCACTGGAGCAACCCCTATTGCTCGGCCAGAGCACCCAAGCATACGAGCACAGAGGTGCTCGCTCAACACTATAGCTGATATTTCTCTAATGCCTGAGAGGGCTGTCCTCTTTATTGACCTCAATTCACTCCCTCCTCAGAATAGACATGTTGTAGCTCATTTGTTAATGTCCATCTAAACTTGTGATTACTAGACATTGGAAAGACTCCAAGTGACCACACATTCAGAAAGTTATTACTTTGAAGGATACTACTTGCCTCTATGAAAAGATGCTTGCCGGACAAATATCCACATTTGTAGCTATGTGAGAGCCTTGGGAACTGAGCTCCTACTGTTCCAACTGAGCCTCTCTTCTACTGGAGATTCTCTTACCATTGTCTCACCACCACATCCTTCTTTAATAACCTGTGTTTTCAGAATATCCATCAACTATATTGCTTAGGGATCTTCCTTCTCTTAGATGGTTTAGTACAATTTATCCATTTTGTGGTATACAGGATAAGTGTACTTTGTAAACTTTTGCATACATGTATAGAATGTATAACTTATATACAGTACAGACCAAAAGTTTGGACACACCTTCTCATTCAAAGAGTTTTCTGTATTTTCATGACTATGAAAATTGTAGATTCACACTGAAGGCATCAAAACTATGAATTAACACATGTGGAATTATATACTTAACAAAAAAGTGTGAAACAACTGAAAATATGTCTTATATTCTAGGTTCTTCAAAGTAGCCACCTTTTGCTATGATTACTGCTTTGCACACTCTTGGCATTCTCTTGATGAGCTTCAAGAGGTAGTCACCTGAAATGGTATTCCAACAGTCTTGAAGGAGTTCCCAGAGATGCTTAGCACTTGTTGGCCCTTTTGCCTTCACTTCGCGGTCCAGCTCACCCCAAACCATCTCGATTGGGTTCAAGTCTGGTGACTGTGGAGGCCAGGTCATCTGGCGTAGCACCCCATCACTCTCCTTCTTGGTCAAATAGCCCTTACACAGCCTGGAAGTGTGTTTGGGGTCATTGTCCTGTTGATAAATAAATGATGGTCCAACTAAACGCAAACCGGATGGAATAGCATGCCGCTGCAAGATGCTGTGGTAGCCATGCTGGTTCAGTATGCCTTCAATTTTGAATAAATCCCCAACAGTGTCACCAGCAAAGCACCCCCACATCATCACACCTCCTCCTCCATGCTTCACGGTGGGAACCAGGCATGTAGAGTCCATCCGTTCACCTTTTCTGCGTCGCACAAAGACACGGTGGTTCGAACAAAAGATCTCAAATTTGGACTCATCAGACCAAAGCACAGATTTCCACTGGTCTAATATCCATTCCTTGTGTTCTTTAGCCCAAACAAGTCTCTTCTGCTTGTTGCCTGTCCTTAGCAGTGGTTTCCTAGCAGCTATTTTACCATGAAGGTCTGCTGCACACAGTCTTCTCTTAACAGTTGTTGTAGAGATGTGTCTGCTGCTAGAACTCTGTGTGGCATTGACCTGGTCTCTAATCTGAGCTGCTGTTAAGCTGCGATTTCTGAGGCTGGTGACTCAGATGAACTTATCCTCCGCAGCAGAGGTGACTCTTGGTCTTCCTTTCCTGGGGCGGTCCTCATGTGAGCCAGTTTCTTTGTAGCGATTGATGGTTTTTGCCACTGCACTTGGGGACACTTTAAAAGTTTTCCCAATTTTTCGGACTGACTGACCTTCATTTCTTAACCACTTCCCGTCCGCCCGTTGACTATAAACGTCCGGGAAGTGGTTATCTATCTCTGAATCGCCGTTTATAAACGGCGATTCAGAGATAGCAGCTGCACGCTAATCGTGCAGCTGCACAGTGGGGTACCTGCTGTCAGTGACAGCAGGGTACCCCAAAGAGAAGGCAGGGACCGTTCCCAGGGGTCCCTGCCTTCTAGATCGCTGTATACACAGCGCTCAACGAGCGCTGTGTATACATATCAGGAAGCGCTATTGCGCTTCCTGTTCCGGCCCGGCGGTCACGTGATCGCCGGGGCCGGGAGAGTGCAGGAGCTGCCGGGTCTCTCATAGACCCGATCAGCCCTGCACTGAGGCTGTACAGCATAGTATTATGCTGTACAGCCTCTCTGGGGATGTATTTCCCCTGTAACTGGGGCCACTATGTCAGCCCCAGTTACAGGAGAAATCAAGTGTAAAAAAAAAAAAAATAAAATAAGTGAAGTTAAATGTCCCCCTGAGGTCTTGTATGACCTTATGGGGGACACAAAGTGTAAAAAAATAAATAAAAAAGAAATAGTATCATAAAAAAAAAAAAAATCACATATATATAAAAAAAAATAATTTCCCCCCAAATATTTCATTAAAAAAGTTACAAATAAAAATAAATAAATAAGATACACATATTTGGTATCACCGCGTCCGAAACGACCGTCTCTATAAAAATATCACATGATCTACCCCATAAAGTGAACTGCGTAAAAAAATCTAATAAAAATTAAGCCAAAACAGCTTTTTTTGTCGCATCACCTACCAAAAAACATAATATTAAACAATCAAAAAGTCGTATGCATCCCAAAATGGTAGCAATAAAAACGTCACCTCCTCCCGCAAAAAATGAGCCCCCACACAAGATTATAGCCCGAAAAATGAAAAAAAAATGGCTCTTAAAAAACTGCAACACAAAAACATGATTTTTCTTCTAAAAATGCTCTTATTGTGTAAAACGTAAAAAAATAAATAAAAAATAGACATATTTGGTATCGTTGCGTCCGTAACAACTGGCTCTACAAAAATATCACATGATCTACCCCATCAAGTGAACTGTGTAAAAAAAAATATAGAAAAATGCCCCTAAACTGCTTTTTTTTTTAGTTAACCTCCCAAAAATTAGATTAAAAAGTGATCAGAAAGCCATATGTACCCCAAAATGGTGCCAATAAAAAGCACAGCTTGTCCTGCAAAAAATAAGACCTCACGCAGCTCAGTCCACAAAAAAATTAAAAAGTTAGCACTCTTACAAACCATGACAAAAAATTCCATGTTAGAAAATGCAGATGCTGCTCCTCCCCTTCTGAGCCCTGGCGTATCCCCAAATAACAGTTTACGACCACATGTGGGGTGTTTCTGCAAACTGCAGAATCGGGGTAATAAATATTGAGTTTTGTTTTGTTGTTAACCCTTGATGTGTTACAGGAAAAAATTATTAAAATGGAAAATCTTCAAAAAAAGTGAAATTTTGAAATTTCACATCTATTTTGCTTTAATTCCTGTGGAATACTTAAAGGGTTAACAACATTTCTAAAATCAGTTTTGAATAGTTTGAGGGGTGTAGTTTCTAAAATGGGGTCATTTATGGGTGGTTTTTATTATGTAAGCCTCACAAACTGACTTCAGAACTGAACTGGTCCTTAAAAAAGTTGATTTTGCAAATTAGCAAAAATTGCGTCTAAAATTCTAAACCTTCTACTGTCCTAAAAAAATAAAATGACACTACCAAAATGATGCCAACATAAAGTTGACATATGGGGAATGTAAATTAAAAAGTATTTTATGGGGCATCACTATCTGTCTTAAAAGCAGAGAGATTGAAATTTAGAAAACAGTGTATTTTTTCAAATTTTCGGTAACTTTTGGATTTTTTTATAAATAAAATTAAAACTTATCGACTCAAGTTTACCATTAACTTGAAGTACAATGTGTCACGAGAAAACAATCTCAGAATCGCTTGGCTAAGTAAAAGCGTTCCAAAGTTATTACCACATGAAGTGACACATGTCAGATTTGAAAAATTAGGCCTGGTCAGGAAGGGGGGAAATGGCTCAGAGCTGAAGTGGTTAAAGTAATAATTGGCCACTCGTTTTTCTTTACTTAGCTGCTTTTTTCTTGCTATAATACAAATTCTAACTAATCAAAGCAAAAGGTGGCTACTTTGAAGAACCTAGAATATAAGACATATTTTCAGTTGTTTCACACTTTTTTGTTAAGTATATAATTCCACATGTGTTAATTCATAGTTTTGATGCCTTCAGTGTGAATCTACAATTGTCATAGTCATGAAAATACAGAAAACACTTTGAATGAGAAGGTGTGTCCAAACTTTTGGTCTGTACTGTATATGTAAATTATATTGTTATATGTGTTATTTTATTGTTTTATGTTTTTACATTTTACTACTATGAAAAAACTTGGAATGATTCAGTTTGGAATAAATTGAATATGCTTATATTACTAATATAATATATACTACTATTTTAGTTGCATATTAAATTTGCATCATTTGGTGAGGTGCAATATTTCTACCCGTTAAGTTTCAGAATGCTACTACATAAAACTACGAGAAAAGAAACACATTGGTTAAAATACTAATTACAGTCAGTGCCATATTTTATTTATACAGATTTTAAAAAGGCACCATTATGAAAATTAATATTTTTATGTGCAACATATTCTTGGAATTGGAGCAAGGACATAATGAGAATTTAGCAATGACACAAATATTGTATATTGGAAGTTATCAAAAATCCTAAAGGATTAGGGCAGAGTACTGAATTGAAGGGCAGAAGAAATATATATAGTACAAAGCTATGAGCTGTATGTTGTAATGTGCATGTAAACCTTTCCTTCAAATGTCTCCTTCATAGCAAAATATATTTAGTATAATTGCCTAGTGCATAGTAAATCATTTACTACAACCCTTAATTTAAATATAGTTGTACCAATGATTAAATACATTAAAATGAATGAAATAGAAAATACTGAAAACATAATTGCTATATTAAAGTTGCCTTAGACAGAGGACCAGAGGGTAGGGGTGGGTAAAGGACATTAGCTAAGGCTAGTAGCCATAGAGGAGGGTAATGATAATAGCTGAGGGCAGACAAGCACAGGACAAGATCAGAAATCACAATAGAGCCTTGGGCATGACTGAAGAGAAACCACTAGACTGGGAAATGGGATTGACAGCCACTGAACATGGCAACTTGATATGCCCGCGGCTGGATTAGCTGCGATAAACCAACAATGACAATGGTGTTATATAGGATGTAAAAAGGAGCAATGGACAGAGCAACGAGTCTCAGCAGAGAACAGTGTGATGGAGCAAGTGTAGATATGAGTATAAAATCTCAATCAAGAATTCTACCACTCAAGGGTGAGGATTTGGGGTCGAAAAGAGGAGAATGTGAGTTTGATTCACAAATTTATGTTACACAGAAAGTACAAGGTCTTTTAGTCACTCAGCCTAAACTACTCACCTAACATCATATAAGCAAGTACATGTGGATCTCTTTTTGGTTGGGCGGTGCACAAAATTGTATACAAGTCAGTTTAATGCTTTGGACTATAGCTGTTGCTAGCTCACTCCCATCATTAGAAAGGGCTATTTCTGTCTGCAACACAGACAAGAATAGGACCTGTTCTATAATTAGTGGAATGGACGCGCTTGTTCACAAAAAATACGGATGTGTCATTGGCCCCATAGAAATGAGTGAGTCAGTGTGCTGTAGCATACAGAGGAAAAAGACACCACAGTGGCAGGATTCAGGATCTTCTGTAAGAGTGCCCTACTGTCTCCTGTAACTGCATAAGTGCCGGGTTTTCATGCTGGCTTGATAACAAAAAAGGGTAGGGTCGTTTTGGTGGAGGCCCCTTCTTTCCTCTTGGTGGTGTGAGCCCAGTATGCTCTACCTATAATCCAGTGCTGACTACCCTACATAATTAGTACAGTGTATATGTGAGTGATCAAATGATTGCTTGTCAAAGTACCCTTGTGGGACTAATCATTTGTGAACGTATTAAGAATTAAATAAAGATTTGTTAAACAAAATCTCCAAATTAAGCACACATACATTTTTCCATTGAAAAAAATGCTTTCCAATAAAAAAAAATTGAAAAAAATAAAAAACCCTCCAGACCAAACTATACAATTATCATGTAATTTATCTCACTTGGTGAACAGTGTAAAAAAACAAAACACTTCCTGATTTGTCGTTTTTTTTTCTTATCTGCCAGCAAAAATGGAATAAAAAGCTCTCAAAAAATACTATGTACCCCAACTTATACCAATGAAAATTGTCATCTCACAAAAATCCAGGCCTCACAAAGTTCCGTAGAAATAAAAATAAAAAAAGTTATGGGTCTTGGGATGCGATGGTGCTAAACCATTTTTTTTAAGACGCAAAAGTAGTAAATCTTAAAAAACAAAATAGGTCACATTTATTAAGAACAATGTTTTAGATGCTGGTCTTAATAAACCCATAAGCTGGCGGTGGTTCCTCTGAAGTTATGAAGAGGCGCCGGCCTCTTGATAACTTTGGCGGATCCTCCGTCGCTTCTAAATATAAGACCGTTTCCTAGCTGTCTTACATTTGGACCTTTTTCCACATCTGTAACAGACACAGAAAATGCTAAATGAGACGGGACTTATTTCAGCTTAATAGATGACCCCCTATGTATTTGGTATCGCTGTAATCATACTAACCGAAGAGCAAAGTTATCATGTCACTTATACTGCAAAGTGAATGAGTGAGTCAGTGTGCTGTAGCATACAGAGGAAAAAGACCAATAAACATAAATACAAACTACAATACAGTCGCATACATGAGGCTAAGGCTACATTCACAAGTAAAGTGTCATTTACGAACAGATATAAGCCACTTTTGTGGCACGCCATGTTGTGGCAGAATCTGCAACTTCTTCCTCTCTCATACCAGGTCTTAAAAAGGGGACGTGGTGTGGGCGGGTAAGGGGAAGGACCGGTAGACCTGTCTCATTCGCCATTTTCTACGCCTGGTAATGTAAATGTAAAAAAATAAAAATAAAAAGGAAGCTCTCTTACATTTAGAACTGGCAGAGGATACGGCAAAGTTATGTAGAGACCGGCGCCAGAACAGAGGCTTTTTAAGACCAGCGTCTAAAACGTCGGTCTTAATAAATGTGCCCCATGTGTATTTTCTGGTCCGCAAAATGCTGATCCGCAAAATACATATGATGTCTGCTTGACATCCTTGTTACTTTTTTTTGTGGACCCATTGTCTTCAAAGGGCCCAAGTTTTATGTTTGCGGCCAATATATTTTGTATTCTGGTGTTAACCCACTCCACCATTCAGTGATGTGGTATAACATACCTTGGAACTGCACAGTCACTAGTGACATTATCTCATCCAATAGGACCAATAATGAGCTTCAGGAATTTTCTTATACAGTTGAAATAGTGGGAGTAACTGAGACATGGCTGGATGATAGCTATGACTGGGCAGTTAATGTACAGGGTTACAATCTTTTTAGAAAGGATCGTCAATACCGGAGAGGGGGAGGGTTCTGCCTTTATGTAAAGTCCTGTCTAAAGCCCACACTCCGAGAAGATATAAGTGAGGGACATAAAGATGTGGAGTCACTGTGGGTAGAAATAAATGGAGCCAAAAACAATAATAAAATACTAATAGGGGTTTATTATAAACCACCCAATATATCAGAGACCACAGAAAATCTACTTCTAAACGAAATAGACGAGGCGGCAAATCATAATGAGGTTGTTATTATGGGGGACTTCAACTACCCAGATATAGACTGGGAAACTGACACCTGTACATCTCATAAAGGAAACAGGTTCTTGGCAATAACCAAAGACAATTACCTTTCCCAACTGGTTCAGGACCCGACTAGAGGGACGGCCATACTGGACTTAGTATTAACCAATAGACCTAACAGAATAACAGATGTGCAGGTCGGGGGACACCTGGGAAACAGTGACCATAACATAATAACCTTCCAATTGTCATTCAAAAGAGTGTTTCTTCAGGGAGGAACAAAAATACCAAACTTCAAAAAAGCTAAATTTAGCCAACTAAGAGAGGCCATAAGCCTAACTAACTGGGACAAAGTCCTCAAAAATAAAAATACAGCCACAAAATGGGAGATTTTTAAAAGCATCCTAATATCTAATTGTGAGAGGTACATACCTTATGGGAATAAAAGGTTAAGGAACAAGAAAAAACCAATGTGGATAAATAGAGCTGTAAAGAAAGCAATAAATGACAAACATAAAGCATTTAAATCACTAAAACAGGAGGAGAGCGAGGAAGCATTGAAAAACTATAAGGAAAAAAATAGAATATGTAAAAGACAAATAAAAGCAGCCAAACTAGAGACCGAGAGATTAATTGCCAAAGAGAGTAAAACTAACCCTAAAATGTTCTTCAATTATATAAATACTAAAAAGTATAAACCTGAAGGTGTCGGCCCCTTACAGAGTAATGAGGGGAGAGTTGCAGAGAGCGATGAGGAGAAAGCAAAGCTACTAAATAACTTTTTCTCCACTGTATTCACTGAGGAAAATAAACTGTCAGATGAAATGCAGAGTATAAAAGTAAATTCCCCTTTAAAAGTGTCCTCTCTGACCCAGGAAGAGGTACAGCAACGTCTTAAAAATATTAAAATAGACAAATCACCAGGACCGGATGGCATTCACCCCCGTATCCTAAGAGAATTAAGTAATGTCATCGACAGACCCTTATTTCTGATATTTAAGGACTCTATACTGACGGGGAGTGTTCCACAGGATTGGCGCATAGAAAATGTGGTGCCAATATTCAAAAAGGGTCCAAAAACAGAGCCCGTAAACTATAGGCTGGTAAGTTTAACTTCTGTTGTGGGTAAACTGTTTGAAGGTTTTCTGAGAGATGCTATCTTGGAGTACCTCAATGAAAATAAGCAAATAACTCCGTATCAGCATGGCTTCATGAGGGATCGGTCATGTCAAACCAATTTAATCAGTTTCTATGAGGAGGTAAGTTCTAGACTTGACCGCGGCGACTCAATGGATGTCGTATATTTGGACTTCTCCAAAGCGTTTGACA
Source organism: Rhinella marina (assembly GCA_900303285.1). NCBI lineage: Eukaryota > Metazoa > Chordata > Amphibia > Anura > Bufonidae > Rhinella > Rhinella marina. Next base: position 115,528 of record ONZH01029463.1, on the reverse strand, counting down.
CGGTACCACATAAAAGGTTAGTATATAAAATGAGAATGCTTGGCCTGGGAGAAAATGTCTGTATGTGGGTAAGTAACTGGCTCAGTGATAGAAAACAGAGGGAGGTTATTAACGGTAGATACTCAGATTGGGTCACTGTCACTAGTGGGGTACCACAGGGGTCTGTATTGGGTCCTATTGTCTTCAATATATTTATTAATGATATTGTAGAAGGTTTGTATAGTAAAATATCAATTTTTGCAGGTGACACTAAACTGTGTAAAGTAATTAACACAGAGGAGGACAGTGCACTGCTACAGCAGGATCTGGATAGACTGGAAGCTTGGTCAGAAAAGTGGCAGATGAGGTTTAACACTGACAAATGTAAGGTTATGCATATGGGAAGGAATAATGCAAGTCACCAGTACATACTAAATGGTAAAGCACTGGGTAACTCTGACATGGAAAAGGACCTAGGAATTTTAGTGAACAGCAAACTAAGCTGTAGAAGCCAGTGCCAGACAGCTGCTGCCAAGGCCAATAAGATAATGGGTTGCATCAAAAGGGGCATAGATGCCCGTGATGAGAACATAGTCCTGCCACTTTACAAATCACTAGTCAGACCACACATGGAGTACTGTGTACAGTTCTGGGCTCCTGTGAACAATGCAGACATAGCAGAGCTGGAGAGGGTTCAGAGGAGGGCAACTAAAGTAATAACTGGAATGGGTGGACTACAGTACCCAGAAAGATTATCAAAATTAGGGTTATTCACTTTAGAAAAAAGACGACTGAGGGGAGATCTAATAACTATGTATAAATATATCAGGGGTCAGTACAGAGATCTCTCCCATCATCTATTTATCCCGAGGACTGTGACTGTGACGAGGGGACATCCTCTGCGTCTGGAGGAAAGAAGGTTTGTACATAAACATAGAAGAGGATTCTTTACGGTAAGAGCAGTGAGACTATGGAACTCTCTGCCTGAGGAGGTGGTGATGGTAAGTTCACTAAAAGAGTTCAAGAAGGGCCTGGATGTATTTCTGGAGGGTATTACAGGTTATAGTTACTAGAGAGGGGTCGTTAATCCCGGGAGTTATTCTGATTGCCTGATTGGAGTCGGCAAGGAATTTTTCCCCCTAAAGTGAGGAAAATTGGCTTCTACCTCACAGGGTTTTTTTGCCTTCCTCTGGATCAACTTGTAGGAAAACAGGCCGAACTGGATGGACAGATGTCTTTTTTCGGCCTTACAAACTATGTTACTATGTTACTATGTTAGTTGTCCTCCTGTACAATTAATCATTTGCTTGTTGTAAAATGATGCATTGATTTTAAATCATGAACAGTCTAGTAGGGAGGTTATTTCATTCTGAAGCCTAGAGTGGTACAGCTAGGTTTGTAGTGAAGCATGGGAACAAGAACACTGTTCAAACAGACAGTTTTGTCAAGCAGTTCTTTACTAGAAAAAGTATAAAGATATTTTTCCCCACAGAATAAGTTCACAAACTTAAACTACCTAGCTACAAACAATTGGGGTCATTTATCAAACTGGTGTAAAGTAGAACTGGTTTACTTGTCCATAGCAACCAATCAGATTCCACTTCTCATTTTTGATAGCCCCTTTGGAGAACTAATTGGTTCTATGGGCAACTAAACTGGTTCTACTTTACAGCAGTTTAATAAATCACCCCAAACATCTATGAAGATTTTCACAATCCAATACTAATTCTGAATAATTCACAAGATGTTCTCCTGCCATGCCTTTTGTGTATTTTAAAATGTACTTAAAAATACACCATTGACATGTTTTTTCCTGACATTTTTTAAGTCTTATAGAGATGCTCATGGGGAAAATGCAATACCTACTAAAACATCATATTGCAGACTTCAATGCAACATTTAGAATCAGAATCCTAATGGGACTCACAATCTAAGTTCTCTATCAGTATGTCTTTGGAGTGTGGAAGGAAACTGGAATACCCAGAGGAAACCTACAGTACACAAACACAGGGAGATCATAACAAACTCTGTTCACATATTGTCTTTGGTTGTTTGTAAACCTAGGACCCCAGCGCCACAAGGCACCAGTGCTAACCACCGAGCCACCGTGCTGCCCATTTTTATTGCAATAATACTTCATTTGAAATATTCTACTCAAATTTTAAATACTCTGATCAAAAGCCCAAGAGAGGCAAGTCTTTTAGTGTAGGTCCCATCTATAGGAGACCACAGTTGGTAGTTGAACCTGACACAATTTTGATAAAAATATTTGGCGAAGCAAATTTTGAATGATTCGCTCATCTCTAAATGCAATCAGGGACGGACTGGAAAATTAAAGTGGCTTTGGAAAAAAAAATAAAATTGGCCCCGTTTTGTAGTTGGGTCCAAATTGATGAAAGGCAGGGCCAGCAATACCATATTGTGGCACATTATACCACCCCAAGAGTGCCAACTACAACAGTCAGGGGCGTAGCTATAGGGGGTGCAGAGGTAGCAGTCGCTACTGGGCCAGGAGCTGAGGGGGCCCAAAACCCTTCTGCTGCACAAGAAGACACACAAAGCACTGAGGGAAGGGGGGCCCAAGCTGAACTCTTGCACCAGGGCCCATGAGACGTTAGCTACGCCCCTGACCACAGTCCATCACAAAATACTGCCAGCCACACAAAATACATCCCCAAAAACTTCCACTGGCTGGCTGTGAGAAGGGCTCAGTTACCTTTATTCATGTTTTCAGTGTCTACATGTGTCTTTGTGCCTTAAGCAATGTGCTGCTACTCGTAGTCCTTGTTTGCTTTTAATATTTTTCGTGTGTTAACCCCTTTAACCAAACGGTTACCAACCACTATTTATTTTACTACTAAGGTGCCTGGTCACATAACTTTTCCTTTTAGTCACTTTACAATTATTGAGGGGCAGGCCTGCCACCTGGGATGAGCATGCAGAGGCCAATTCCAAGTGGGCGCCTTTTCTTGTAAGACGTATCCAGTATTCGATGGAGCCAGTGTTCAGTTGAACATCAAATACTACACCACTTGGTTGCGCAGTCTCAGTAGAATCGGGAATAAAAGCTTGCTTATCTGCTTATGTTAGCAACATATGTGGATGTCATTCATTACGCACATATGGAACTTTGAAGAGCTTTGCAAATACTATATTCAATGTGTTATTGCTGTTGAAGATGCATTTCCACTTCCAGCACAATGTCAATATAATCATTCAGTCTAACTGAAGCACCTTTTTGTTGCTGAAGAACTGTATTACCTGCAAGGTTAAATGCGTTCAAGTGTTGTTTGCATTTCATAGCAGGACCGTTTTTCCAGGATAGAGTTTTTCCTCAAACACTCGTCATGGAACACTGATAGTAGTTGCACGCCTCCTGCAACCGAGACTAATGCTTTTAGTAATAATCTATTGGCTCTGCTACAAAGTGAAATGAATTAAGAGCTCTTTGGAAATCCTTTTGTTACACATGATTTGACCTTTCTTATGGGTAACTGGTACCATTAGGGTATATTCACATGCAGAACACGATTCAGACATTCGTTGCAGCTGTCCTATTCATCTGACTGGGGCTTGCAGAAATTCATATATATGCTGCATAAAAATAAAATTCTAATGAACAAAACTGATTTTTCAGGTGCAGAATCTTCTGCCAGGGTTCCTTATAAGCATGCTGTCTGCAGGGGTGCACCTAGCCTTTCTGCTGCCTGAGGCAAAAACTGAAACCGCTTCCCCTATGCCAATTTCTTAATCTAACCCCTTTGCCACAATGAAAGCATTCATTGCCCATGGCCCTTCTGCTGTCCCCCTCTCGCCCCTTCCTGGTGCTGCCTGAGGCGATTGCCTTACCTGGCCTCATTGGTGGTGCACCCCCGGCTGCCTGAAAACATCCCCTCCTCATTCACTGACTCTTTATTTTTGCATATGAAGCATAATATGTTTCTGCCATGTCTCTAACTTGTTTTGCAGGGTTACTAATATGGCCTATTGGTGACAAACGGATTAGCAGTGGTGTTACTACTAGTATTGTTTTATTGACAAGGAAGAAGGAAATATCATGAAGTTTGCATAAACGTGACCGTGCAAAATGCCAGTAAACCTGGAAGATCAACAGTGACATCGATCATGGATGTCTTTTAAAACATAGTGGCAGCCACTATATGATTATCTATTGGCATAGAAGTTACAAAATAGAACCAAAAACTAACATGAAGCTCTTTTATTTACACTTGGCATAGTACATGATTTCCATAAAATGACAACTTTTTATCGGTGATTTCCATGGAATTGGTTGGCAGGTTACATTATTTGTGCATAGAAACAAACCATTCAGAACTGATTCTAGGAATTATTAATGCAGCCTCATGAGGACAGGAAGCCAGTTACTGCTCTATTCATTCCTATGAGACTGAAAGTGAGGCTCCCATAGGAATGAATCGAGAATTAGACTTCCTGTCCACACATAAGATGCTGTGTGAGTTGGTGTGTCTGATTCCTAGTCACATGACACAGATGAGAAACATCAGGGAGATATAACTCACAAATACAGCCACTGGTAAGAAAATGAAAAAATATAACTATCCAGACTGAGTACGCCTAAGGCTTCATTCACACGTCCGGATTTGTGCACATCCTGGAAAACGGTTAGTTTTTTGTGGATCCGTTGTTCTGCAAAAAACTCCGTTTTTCAGGCACATCTGTTCCATTTTTCAGCAAAAAACGGAAAGGATGTATCCGTATGTTATCCTTTTTTTGCGGATCCGCAAAGTAGGAATCAAATATTTTTTTTTCTACCCTCCTGGAACGGAATCCGCAAATGCGGATGACATGCGGATGCCTTTCCGCATGTCTTCTGCATTTTTGGAGGTTCCATAGACTTGTATTGAGCTACGGACCGCAAAATCGGGATAGAAGTAGGACAGGAGGATTTCTTTATGCGGACAGTCGGAACGAATGCGGACAGCACACGGTGTACTGTCCGCATTTTTTTGGGACCCATTGAAATGAATGGATCTGCATCCTATCCGCATAATTGTCCGAAATTGCAGAAACGGATGCGGAAAGGATGCGGTTACAAAATACGGACGTGTGAATGGAGCTTTATGCTGTTTTTACGAAAGTAAAACTTAACTTTTAATTAATCAATTGTAAAAAGGTACAGCACACACATATAACAGACATAGTATCACTTAAAACGGAAGGTTAAAGCGCCTAACAATGCGCTTTAAGAGATACTGTCCAGTTCCTAGTAAGCTATAGTAAGGCTGGGATCATCAATCAAGGTATCAGGCAATCAAGGTATCACTATCAATCAAGGTATCAATATCTAATTCCACCTTTCCCTCACAAGTACTAGTCTTCAAGTACTAGTGTTGGAGGGTCAGGTGGAGTCCTCTCTCGCTGTTGTGGTGGAGGGGGGTGAGAGGATCTCCTCTGTGGTGCAGCTCTACTGTATCACTGCAGCTGCACTCCCACGTAGCCTGGATTAAAAGTAAATTAAATATGTTTACACTTACTAGAAGCTGAAGGTACTGTAGGGGCCATCCGGCCTCGACGGTGACGTCGTTAACGTTGCTCTGGAACATAAATCCATACAAAATTGTTATGATGACTGTTTTTACTACTGACACTGTATACTAGTATGAAGATAATATGAGTGAGAGCCTAATGAGGGCCAGATCCTTTTTTTTTTCTTCTAAATGGGTATTTATCACAATATATATCGTTATTGCAATAAATTTCGTTATTGAAAATACTGCGGAACAGCCTGCAGGATCACCACCACATATGTGAAAGTAGCCTAAGGCAAATTACTGGGAAGGGGCACGTATCTGAGAATACCTTCACTTGTTTTGGTGGAGTTAGAGGCGTGGCCTAGCATGAAAGAAAATTGCTGCAGCACACTACGCACACCCATGTTGTCCTTCTATACGGTTTTCATTATTGGCACTCACTGGTATATATATAATACAGTACACTAATTTTTTAACATGTTTTTACTTTTCAAATATTTTGTTACTCACCCTGTCGTATCGCTGCACGGATCTCAGTAAGCCACTCTGGGCACTTAAACTTCAAATCGGACCATTTCTGCTGGATGTGGCCCGGGGTCCGCACAGTGTCGAAACGATGGCGCAAGCCTTCTTCTCCTGGTTCGGGTGTCGGTGTGTGCCATCATAATCCTGCGGGTCCATCAGTTGGATCATGTATTTAAGTTCTCTAGAGCTAAATGCTGAGGATCGCCTGGATGTCATTTTGCAAAATTCGCTCTGCCTCTGAGGAGTGCACGCCGCGGCCTAGCGTCGTGCATGCCTGCGTATTACGCAATCGCTAGACATTAGTACGCTGAGGATTCGTACGCACTTTGTACGCTCATACGTTCGTGTTCACATAAGTGGCGTACCTTCTGTACATTCACAATAACTGTACATTCGTTATTAGTGCGCGAATGTTCGCAAAACACCACATAATAACGTATGATTTGTACGCAGCTTCGGCGAATAGATTCGTATGAAGTACGGACGAACATTCAGCGAAGCGAATTTTGGATGATTTGCTCATCTCTATTTGTATTATATATTTTATTTGTATTATGTGCTATTGTATCTCCCCAAAGTAATGTAACGTGTAGATCTAACTTGCATCCATGTTTGATATACCATTTTTACTGTGCCTTTAAGCTGGTATGAGATGCAGCTGCTATGGGGCGCACAGCACAGGGGGGACCGGAGGGCATGGAAGGCCCCGCCCCCTACACATACTCAGACAGTTTATTAATAATTAATTAGCTACTGTGGGGCATTGAGGTGGCCTGCGGCCCCCCACTTGTATTCAGTTGTGCTCAGAACACCCCACACACACACAGACTCACTCTGTAAGTCCACTCACCCTGCAGTCCAAGGATCGACAGTGATTCTTCATGGGCTAAAGGACCTTTGTGATGTCATCTGCCCATGTGACCAGCGGGGGAGGAGCTAGAGGAGCAGAGAGCTGTGTTGCTGTGTGTACAGAGAGGAGCCATGCTGGAGTTTGGTGAGGCCTAGCTGTGTGTGTCTTTCCCTGGGTGTGTTCCTGTCCCTGTGTGTGTCTGTCCCTATGTGTCTGTCCCTCTGTGTCCCTGTGTTTGTTCCTATCCCTGTGTGTGTGTGTTTCTGTCCCTGTGTGTGCCCCTATCCCTGTGTGTGACTGTCCCTGTCCCTGTTTGTCCCTGTCTGTGTGTCCCTGTCCCTGTGTGTGTATCTGTCCCTGTGTGTGTATCTATCCCTGTGTGTGTCGCTGTCCCTGTGCCTGTGTGTGTCCCTGTCCCTGTGTGTGTCCCTGTCCATGTCCCTTTGTGTGTCGTTCGCTGTCCCTGTGTCCCTGTCCTTGTGTGTGTGTCCCTGTGTGTGTGTCCCTGTGTGTTGGTAGCTATCCCTGTGTGTGTGTCCCTGTGTGTGTGTCCCTGTGTGTTGTTCGCTGTCCCTGTGTGTCCCTCTCCCTGTGTCCCTGTCCCTGTGTGTTTTTCGCTGTCCCTGTGTGTCCCTGTTCCTGTGTGTCACTGTCCATGTGTGTCCCTGTCCCTGTGTGTCCGTGTGTCCCTGTGTGTTTGTGTGTCTGTCCCTGTGTGTGTGTCTGTTCTCCTGTGTGTCCCTGTGTGTCCTTGTCCCTGTGTGTTTGTTTGTCTGTCCCTATGTGTGTGTGTGTGTGTGTGTGTGTGTGTCTGTCCTCCTGTGTGTGTCTGTCCTCCTGTGTGTGTCACCATCACCATGCCCACACTGTTCCTATGTTTTGACACAGCTGCATCAGGACCTTCTGTGGGGGCAAGAAGAAGAAGACTGAAGAGGAGACAGCGCCGCCAGCATGGAGTCCATGGGAGAGGCACAAGGAGGCACACAAGGATGCAGGTAATACCACCACATGATCTACACTAGTGTTATCTGTGGTTTTACATAGAACTGCAGGTAACACTACCAAATTCTCAGCACTAGTGTTATCTGTGTTTTTACATAGGACTGCAGATAACACTACCACATGATCTACACTAGTTTTATCTGTGGTTTTACATAGGACTGCAGGTAACACTACCAAATAATTATCAGCACTTGTGTTATCTGTGGTTTTACATAGGACTACAGGTAACACTACCACATTATCGGCACTAGTGTTATCTGTGGTTTTACATAGGACTGCAGGTAACACTACTACATTATCAGCACTAGTGTTATCTGTGGTTTTACATATGACTACAGTCAACACTCCAAATTGGGAAAAAATGCAATTCCTCCACCGTATTACGGGTTTTGTTCCTATGGTGTTCCCTTTGCAGAACATGGGGGTATGGCAGGGTAGGGACCAGGGCAGGAGGTGGGATAGACCAGGGGTGGGTACTGGGCATAGTTAGGTGGCCCAATTCAGATTCTTGCTATGGGGCCCAATGATTTCTATGTACGCCCCTGCCATTGACTAAGACTGTGCCTTCACTAAGATACTTTGAAACCACCGATCTTGTTCTCTGTAAGACTACTGTATAACCACTAATCCTTTTAATCTCCCTTTGAATGTTTAAAAATAATAGAATTTTAATTGTAAAACAAAATCCTTAAAAACGACACATAAACATACTTTTTTCTTTTACAGTAAAGTTTATTAATATTAAAGGTAATCTGTCACCAGCGACCTCCCTATTGAATTGTTTGGATAGACACATAGCTTTGGTTCACCTGATTAAAATGCCGATTTTCTTTTGATGATCCAAGGCTCTGTTCCCAAGTTATACTACTTTTGTTAATATGCAAATTAGGCATTGGGTGAAATGAGGGCATCACCATTGCCCATGTGGTACTCAAGCTCGACAGATTTCTGTAGCCTGCCCCTCCCTGGCTGCTTTGCTACTGCGTGGCTCTGTCAATCAAAGCAGCCAGAGAGGGAAGGGTCACGGAAAGAAGCAGAGCTTGGATGCAACAAGAGCAATGGTGATGCGCTCATTGCAACAAATTCCTAATTTGTATTTCAAGAAAAAGTAGTATAGCTGGGTAATGTAACCTTGGGTGATCAAAACAAAAGGTGATAATTACACTTACCGGTAATTGGATTTTCCTTAGCCTCCACAACGGCACCATAGGAGGATTCCCCCGCCCCCCAGGGACAGGAAACAACAGGAATCTTTAAAATCACGCCCCTCCTCTTACCTCTCAATTAATTTCAGAGAACCTTGTAGGATGCAACAAAGTCAGTTTATTATTAAATCATAATAACCAACAACAATCAATACTTAATTAAATTAATTTAGGACAATTTGTCACAATCAACAAAAACAGGGAAGGGAAAGTATGTGCCGCTGTGGAGGCTAAGGAAAATCCAATTACCAGTAAGTGTAATTATCATCTTTCCCCCACGCCTCCACAGCGGCACCATAGGAGGACTTGCAGAGAAGTAAATCCCTAGGGCGGGACTATAGCAGACAAAATTTTTCTACCAAAAGACAAGTCTGAATTAAATAATACATTCAACTTGTAATGCTTGAAAAAAGTACATGGTGAAGACCAGGTAGCAGCCTTGCAGATTTGTTCAAGGGAAACTGCCGCACTTTCCGCCCAGGAAGCAGCCATGGCCCTGGTGGAGTGGGCTCTAAGTCCATCCGGGGCTTTAATGTTCTTTGCGGAGTAACATTCTGAAATGGCCACTTTAATCCATCTGGCAATGGTAGGCTTACTTGCTCCCTTGCCTTTATTTGCCCCCTGAAATTGCAGTAATAGACGATCAGAGTCTCTAAATTCCTTAGTCCTATCTAAATAACATAAAACACATCTATGGACATCTAACATATGAAATTCCCTTTCCTTGTCAGATGAAGGATTTTGACAGAAAGAAGGAAGACAGACTTCTAGCCCACAGTGGAACTTGGAAACCACTTTAGGAAGAAAGGAAGGATGAGGTTTAAGAATTATACGGTCACTTAATACAGTTAGGTAAGGAGGAGAACAGGAAAAAGACTGAATTTCACCCACACGCCTAGCTGAAGTGATAGCAACGAGAAAAACAGTTTTAAAGGTGAGAAGCTTCAAGGAAATTTGATCCAGAGGTTCAAAGGGAGGAAGGGCAAGGGCCGACAGAACTAGATTTAGATCCCAAGGAGGTACAGAAGGATGGATAAAGGGGGACATCCTCGAAGCCCCTTTAATAAACCTTCTAACCAATGGAACCTCAGCCACCTTGAAGTCTAAAAACACAGAAAGGGCAGCAATCTGTACTTTAAGGGTAGCCACTTTTAATCATTTATCTAATCCTGCTTGAAGGAACTCTAGAATAAGATTTATATTAGGGTCTTGACCAATGTCCCATTTGTCCTTAGAAAAAAATCAAAAAGGCTTTCCACATTCTCTGATAAATCTTTGAAGTTACTGGTTTACGACTTAACAAAAGAGTGGATATTACCTTATCAGATAGTCCTTTTCCTGTCAACAGACTGCGTTCAGTCTCCAGGCCCTCAGTTTCAGTTGTTGAACGGCTGGATGAAATACCGGACCCTGCGACAGAAGATCCGAAGTCTCTGGAAGTAGAAGAAAATTCTCCTTTGCCATCTGAAGAAGAAGAGGCATCCAGGATCTCTTGGGCCAGAATGGAGCTATTAGAATTATCTGTGCTTTCAACTCCCAGATTCTTGCTAATACTTTTGGTAGGAGCGAGAATGGAGGGAAGGCATACAGGAGTTCCTCCGGCCACTGTTCACTCAGAGTGTCTACTCCCAAGGCGTTGTCTTGTTTTGATAGAGAGAAGAAAGCTGGAACCTGGTGATTCTCTCTTTAAGCAAAAAGATCCAACTTCGGAACTCCCCACTTTTTTGTTATCTGGTAGAAGACACTGCTGTTCAACCTCCACTCGCCCTCTTTTAGTGTTCTTCTGCTCAGAAAATCCGCAATTTGATTGTGGATGCCCCTCAGATGGACTGCAGATAGAGATCTTGTATTTATCTCTGCCCATTGAATTATGCTGTTCGCCAGTTCCCCTAGCGGCTGACTTCTCGTACCTCCCTGTCTGTTCAAATATGCTACCGTGGTAACGTTGTCTGATAAGATCCTTATATGGTGTCCCCGTACCTGTTGGGACAGGGACAGCAGAGCTTTATAGACCGCCAGCAACTCCCTTTGGTTGGATGATGTTTTTCTTTGCATAGGGTTCCAGGTCCCTTGCACAAACTGGTTCCCTAAATGGGCTCCCCAACCGTGACTGCTTGTGTCTGTGGCTATCACCAGCTGTGTTGGTCTCCAAGGAACCCCTCTTTCTAGGTTTCTCTTCATCACCCACCAGATCAGAGAATCTTTTATGTTTTGAGGTATCTTTATTTTTTTGTCCAATGTCCTCTGGGACTTGTCCCATACAGACAGAAGAAATTGCTGAAGTGGACGTGTATGGTTCTGGGTCCACATTACCGCTGGAATCGTAGAGGTTAGAGTTCCCAATAACTTCATCACCTCCCTGATGGATACCGACCTTTTGCCACGGAAACTGAATACCTGACTCTTTAAGGTTTCTTGCTTCAGTACTGGAAGAAAAGATGTCATGTTTGCAGAATCTAACAGGATACCCAAGAATACTTTCTGTTTGGAAGGCACTAGGTCAGATTTCTGCTGATTTAACAGCCAGCCTAGATCTGACAGGAGACTGCATACCGACTGGATGTGAGATATCAGTAGATGTTCCTGCTGGGCCGAGATGAGAAGATCGTCCAAGTATGGAACTAGATGAATGCCTTGAAGGTGAATAAAGGCAGCTACCTCTGCCATAACCTTGGTAAACACTCGAGGAGCTGCTGCCAACCCGAACGGGAGAGCTTGAAATTGAAAATGTTTCAATTCCCCTCCCATGTATAGAGCTACTCTCAAGAACCTTTGGGAGCTTCTGCTGATCGGAATATGGTAGTAGGCATCGCTCAGGTCGATCGATGCCATGAAGCAATCTTTGGTCAGGGTAGAGATGGCTGATTTTATTGTCTCCATCTTGAATTTTTTGTATCTTAGGTACTGGTTCAGACTTTTCAGATTGAAAATAGTCCGAAAGGTTCCGTTCGGTTTTTTTATTAGGAACATAGGAGAATAGTATCCCTTCCCTTGTTGATAACTGGGGACTGGAACTAGGACTTCCTTTTGAAGCAATGAGGATATCTCTCCTTCTAGTGCTTGCTGGTACTGGAGATCTTTGATTACAAGAAACCTGGATGGAGGTGTTTTTGCAAATTCTAAGTGGTAACCTGATGAAATTAGGTTTATCAGCCAGGGAGAAAGGGAGATCTGCTTCCACTTCTGGACAAAGAACCTCAACCTTCCTCCCACTGGAAGCCTGGCGTCATTGGGTCTGGCGTCTATCTGAGCTATTGGGGTTGAAAAGGAAACCTCTACCTCGTCCTCTGTAGAAGGATCCTCTGTCAGCTGTACCTCTTCTCCTGTAGTCTGGGCGACCTCTTTTCTGGGAGCGAAAGGAACCTGGACTCCACCGGGAACCCTTTCTTCTTATCAGACGCCTTTTCCAAGACATCGTCTAAACCAGACCCAAACAATCGATCACCTTCGAAGGAAAGAGAGCAAAGTTTAGATTTTGAACCAGAGTCACCACTGTAACTTTTGAGCCAGACTGTTCTCCTTACAGAGTTGGACTGGGCGGCTGCTCTAGCCGACATTTTTACCAGCTCCGCAGAAGCGTCTGAAAGGAAATCAGCAGCTTGTTTAAGTGTAGGAATTGATGCAAGAATATCTTCTCTAGGAGTACCTGCTGCTAGGTGGTTTTCTAGCTGTGTCATCCATACCCCTAGGGCTCTGGCTGTGCAGGTGGCAGCAATACTCGGTCTTAGCATAGCTGTGGATGTTTCCCAAGACCTTCTTAACAGCCCATCTGCTTTCCTATCCATAGCATCCTTTAGCATACCTGAGTCTTCAAAAGGGAGAGATGATTTTTTAGACATTTTTGCTAATGGAGCATCCACTTTTGGAACGCTATCCCACAGATTAGTGTCATCCACAGAAAAAGGATATTTCCTTTTGAATGACCTTGATATTGCCAATTTCTTGTCAGGTTCATTCCATTCTTTTTGTATTAACTCTTTAATGGTATTATGGATTGGAAAGACTCTGATTTTTTTTCTCTCCTAAACCTTGAAACATTTGGTCTTGAACCGATAATGACTCCTTAACGTCTTCAATACCCATTGTTGCCCTTATGGCCTTAAGTAAAGACTCAGTGTCCTCTGGACAACAAAATGGACGACCGGTTTCATCTTCTGATTCAGAACGCTGCTCCTCCACATCGTCCGATATTGGAGGGTCAGATGGTTGTTCTATAGGCTGCGGAACCATCTTAGAAGTAGAGGGATAGCAGACTTCTGAATCAGGTATATGCTTTTTTATGGCAGATGATACTTCTGACCTTATCAAGGTTTTTAAATTAGTAAGGAAGGAAGGAGATTCCTCCGTGACAATTTTTTCAGTACACTTTTTGCAGACTGATTTCTTATACGAAGATGACAGGGCCTTAGCACATACAGGGCATTTTCTAGCCGGATGTTTAGCCGAAGTACCCTGAAATAATACACAAAATTCATAAGCCCTCTAAATCTGAAAATACACACTGTTACTTTTAGAGGCAAGAGAGAGGGACAAACCAGGCTTGAGGCTCCTGCAGGGTCAGGGGCAAAAGGAGGCTCAACAGCAGCAACAGCAGCAGCAGCGATAGCAGACACAGGCTTCTGGCTTTGCGAATCCATTTTACCACATTGGCAATACTCACCAGTCTTCCCAGCCTTTTAAACTGTGTCCGGATTCAAATTTCCCGCTGCTGCCACGCACTTCCGGTCGCGCCGATGACGTCACACGCTCACTCCGCGGCAACCGGAAGTGAAGGGGATTCCACAGCCTCAATGGAATCCCGCCCCTCTGCCATACGCGCGGCCCTGCTCCCGCATCCGGAGACCGGAGCACAGGGAAAATCACCCGGGGCAGCCTCCGCCGGAGGAGTTACGCCAGAGACCCAGGAAGGCCTTAGTTGGCACTTACTCCTGGGTCCTCGTGCAGCCCTCCTGGCTACTCCAGGGACCCACCGGACTTCTCCAGGCTGCACGGCACCTAGGAAAAAAGATTCCCGACGTCTCCCAAGGGACAGGAAACAACTGAGAGGTAAGAGGAGGGGCGTGATTTTAAAGATTCCTGTTGTTTCCTGTCCCTGGGGGGCGGGGGAATCCTCCTATGGTGCAGCTGTGGAGGCGTGGGGGAAAACAACGTTTTAATCAGGTGAACCACATCTATGTGCCTATGAAAACAGTTTGATAGGGAGGTCACCGGTGACAGATTCCCTTTAAAAAGGACCTTCACTGGTCCTGACATAACAATATTAGTACCTGGCAGTGTAGGGCATGATCAGTAGATGTCCATGCGTTACTTTTTTTCCAGATTGGCTGCTCCATTGGGGCACCGTGCCCCTCGTTTTCTTTTGCTGCCCTGTATGCTAATTAATAGCATCGGCACAGGAAGGAGGAGATGACCGCGTTTCTCAGTGGGTGTCTCCTCACAGCGCAGAGCGTCACAGCGAGGGAGAAGGTGAGCATTTTTTTTCTCCCTGGCTGTGACGCTCTCCACTGCGATCGGGTAGCTCACAGCCAGGGAGAAGGAGATGCTGCTTGAGAAACATGGCCTCCTCCCATGGCTTCCTCCCTGTACCGAAGCTATCAATTAGCATACAGGGCGGCAAAAGTGAACGGAGGGCACAGTGCCCCAATGGAGCAGCCAATCTACTGATCATGCCCTACATTGGCAAGTACTAATATTTTTATGTGAGGATCAATGAAAGGTCCTCTTTAACGTTGGTTAGACATGAGAAGGGTTTATTAAAACTAATGCAGTGAAAAAGTGGAGCAGTTGCCCAGAGTAACCATTTATGTTGAAACTTCTATTTTCTAAAAAGCCTCTGAAAAATAAGAGGTAAGATCTGATTGGTTATTGTGGGTAACATCACTACTTTTCACTATATGCTTTTCATACGAGTTCTAGATAAATAATGAAACAGATTACAGATACAACAGGAAAATGACTATTTAGACAGCTGGAGAAAATGAGTGCTGAAAACCTTTCTTCATTTTTACTAGCGAAATGTACATTTAGGACACTTGTTTAAGCTTTTGTTATAACATCTGTTGAAGAAATTGCTGGTAAAGTTCTGCTTAAGACTCTAGAAAGTCATTACTTCTGCAGAATGGCATATGATGATGTTATTGTTCTGAAAGATCACTCCTGATGACACTTATCTGAATGCAACTAGTCATATGTATTTGCGTAACAAATTAACTTCATTTAGAGATGGGTAGTCCGCTATGTATGCAATTAGTCAAAGCACTTATGTTGTGTTTTCTTCCACGCACCCTGATGAAGAGCTCTCCTATAAGTTATAGATGTTTTTTATCAAAGCTGGAATGCCTCTGCCTCTTATTTCAAATAGACCCGAAGAACAATATCAGTATTACATACATTTATAAGGAGTCTGTTTTATGTATTTCAGTTAAAAGGTATCCCATCAGTATTCTGAACCTGTGACAGATGGAATATTGCAATGCAATACTGATACATTATAATCTATAATACACCCATATGGCTATTTTGTATTCTTCCCATTTACAAATGTGTTTCTTGTGTGAAACTTACCTGATTGCCAAATGGTGGACTCATTTTATCGTCCATATTATAGTTTCAACACCTCAACTATTTTCAGAATAAATGAACCAAATTTAGAACCCATCTATGATCTAAATTTAGTTGATTTGATATCCAGGATGTCTAAGTGTTGCAGTCTTAATCTAACAATAAAATGCAACCGCATTCTACCCTCCTGAATGAGGTCTAAATCTGCAATAAAATCTGACATATTACATGAGGGTGTTTCTTGCATTGTAAGAAGTAAAATTGACTCTAAAAATTCAGTAGTAATACAAGATATGTATAGCAGTCTATGAATTCGAAGAATTTATTGACGAATTTGGACTTTTTCTTCTCCCGTATTATCTTCTGTGAGACACATTTATCACCCATTGGCACTGAAATAATGAGGTATTTGAGGTATTTGTCCCATACACATCAATTTGTAAAAGTAGAGTGAAATGTGGGTTTGACTTGCTGCTTGACGAGAATTTAGAAACATTTATGAATTGTGACTTTAAAATGCTTTGAGGCAAGAAAACCCACATTTCTGATGCTTAAAGATGCAGTAACAAATTAGGCTTATAACATGAGAGGCTGAGATGGGTGACTGCAATGTGTACCTTGTCTGCTGAGTATCAGTGACCATCAATCATTGATGAGGGGAAAGGAGAGTGCTGGGCTCAGTAATACAGTGTATAGAGACACAAATGAAAATTATAGTGGAGCAGGGAGACTTATGGGAGTGTTATCTTCCTGTGGAGAGCACAGACTGAGCATTAGAGGGACTATGTTGCTGTGTGGGGGCAACATTGCGTGTCAAATTTAAAGGGGTACTATTACTGTGTGGGATCTAAAGATTAGCACTATTAATCTTTGGGTCACTATAGTGAATTTTCTTTTTTGTACAATTGTCATTCATTGAATAAAGCATATTTGACAAGCATTATACATGAGTACTGTCATTTTTTCTTTTTCTTTTTTTTCTTTCCTTATGAATTATAGAACCAGAATTAAAAACAATAAGTGAATAGTACAATCTTTACAATCACTTATGTGGAATAGTAATCATGACATAAAAGTGAGTTTCATAAAATGAAGTTAATAAACTGTTAAACCATTAAGTAAAAGCTCGAGAAAAAAAATATGCAAGGGGGGAGACAAGACATGACACAGAAGGGAAAGTTAAAGAGGATGAAAAGTACAAGAACAATCTAGGTGGATGTAGTAGAGTATTCATCCCATGGGTTTCAAATTCAGTCAAATCTATTGATCTGAAGGGTTATGGTTAAGGTATTCCATTTTTCTAACCTCCATAATGCTAGTTATGAGGTCAAGTTTGGTTGATGCATCTTCTCTTTTCCAGAACCATGTGCCTTGCTGCTGTCAGTATATGTAGCGCTAGATATAGGGAACATTTTTTCAAGGGAACTGGAGGCATTTTCAGAAGCAAGAAAAAAGGATCTAAGGGAAACCTAATGTCCAATATCTGGTGCAAGACAGATTGAGTTGATTTCCAGAAAGAACCCAATAGAGGGCACTCCCAGAAAATATGAATGTGCGATCCCACTCCCAACCCATATCTCCAGCATTTATCAGAGATAGTAGGATTAAGATGTCTCAGTAGTTGTGGGGTATGATACCAGAACATTAACACTTTATAGGAGTTTTCCCTATGAGTGACACATGTAGAGGTCATTGCAGTCCTCTGCCAAATGAGACTCCATTCTTTCATAGAAACAGAACGGTCCAAAATTGTTTCCCATTTGGACATATATGGAAGCCTAATAGGTGTTGTAGAGGGAGCGGTCGAAAGAATAATATAAATCTCTGAAATAAGTCCCTTGGTCGAATCCGAAAGTTTGCACAGCCTCTCAAATAGCATTGGCTTAGAAACTTGTGTAGATCTACTGTAAATAGGCTTGTGAGTAAATGTTGTGTTTGAAGGTAGTAAAACTTAGAGGATTCTGGGAGTCTGAATCAAGATTGGAGTGCATCGAATGGGAGTAAGCGTAAGGTTTTGTAATTTACTATATCAGCGAAACGGGACAGTTTACTCTTTTTACCAAGTTTACCAAGGTTTAAGGAACGAGGCTTGCATACTAGCTGGGAGTAATGGTGTAAACAAAAAAGAGGTCATGGAAGATTTATCTGCTATTAAGGAAAAACGATGTTTACATTTCCGCCATATTTCGCAAGTGAATGACATCGAACCCAACAGATGTTGCAGTGAATCATTAGGAATGGAAGTCCACAGGAGTGAATTAGGGTGCACAGGTGCTATCCATAGCTTTTCTATTTCCATCCATCTAGAATATGCATACAAGGAAGACCATGCAGGGAGTCTT
The DNA here is from genome assembly GCA_900303285.1 of Rhinella marina. Taxonomy (NCBI): domain Eukaryota; kingdom Metazoa; phylum Chordata; class Amphibia; order Anura; family Bufonidae; genus Rhinella; species Rhinella marina. The sequence goes on along the minus strand of ONZH01029463.1, from coordinate 97,551 downwards.
CTGAGATGAGAGGCCCAGTAATATCTGGTTATATCAGGTACTGCCAGTCCACCCTGTGATTTAAGGGCTGTAAGCGTGCTACATGCAATCCTTTTCCATTCTATATGAATCGCAGGATGGCGGTTTGGAAAGCTCGTAGTTCCTTTCCCGGCACAGAGATTGGAAGGGTTTCAAATAAATACAATAGTTTAGGTAAAATGGACATTTTGAATGCTGCTATTCTGCCAAATAATGATAAGGGAAGAGGCTTCCATTTAGTTTAAAGGTTATTAAGTTCCTTAAAAAGAGCTGGGAAATTGGAATAATACAAGGAGGGGTATGTTGGGGTTAGTTGTACTCCAAAATAACGTAACGTCTGAGAATTCCATTTGAAGTTAAAGTTAGCCTGGAATATGGTCTGTATGTCAGGAGGGATATTAAGGGGTAAAGCTTCAGTTTTTGTAGTATTTATTTTATATCCCGATAATTTTCCATAGGTATTTAGAAGCTGAAAAAGGTTAGGCAGGGTAGTATGTATGTCCATTAGGGTAAGTAAGCTATCATCCGCAAACAAAGAAAGCTTGAATTCTATCCTATTGACTGTAACCCCGTGGATGTCAGGGTGTAGTCGGATAGCTGCAGCTAAAGGTTCAATGCATAATACGAAAAGGAGAGGGGAGAGTGGGCATCCCTGATGTGTACCATTAGATATGGGAAAAGTACGTGAATGGGCATTTGTCATTTTGATAGTTGCAGTTGGCTGGGCGTACAATAAACGTAACGCCGTAATGAAAGGACCCGATATGCCAAAGGCGGAGAGGGTGGAGAACATAAAAGGCCAATGTAAGCGATCTAACGCCTTTTCTGCATCGAGACTTAGCAACACAGCCTGTTGGTCTGATCTATTTATGGCATCAATTAAATCTATTGTCCTCCTAGTATTGTCTCCACCCTGTCGGCCCACAACAAATCCCACTTGATCCTTGTGTACCAATTGCGGGAGCCAGCATGAGAGTCTATTTTCAAGGATTTTCGTAAATATTTTTAAGTCTGAATTAAGAAGAGCAATAGGCCTGTAGTTTGAACAATCTAGCGGGTCCTTGCCCGGCTTTGGAATAAGAGTTATGTAGGAGAGTAAAATGGAAGTAGGTATTGGGGATCCCTGTAAAAAGGAGTTAAATAATTCTGACATATGCGGAAGAAGAGTGGTTAAGAAGGTTTTATAGTAGAGATAGGGCAGACCGTCCGAGCCGGGAGATTTAGTGTTCGGGAGTTGCGATATAACATCCTGAATTTCCTCAGACAAAATCTGGGCATTGAGTAATGATAAAGCTTCTGCTGTTACTTTTGGTAGATTACATTTATTCAAAAAGGAAGTAAAAAGAGTTTGGCGATCTCCCGGATCAGAGGGTCTTTGTTGGGGTAGGGAATACAGAGATGCATAATAGTCATGAAATATGTTCGAAATTTCATTGGGGTTGTAAACCATGGTCCCATCTGCCCTTAAGACTGTCGGGGTCCCAGAGAGATTGGAGTCACGCAACTGGCGCGCCAGAAGAGTATGAGGTTTATTTCTCCATAAATAAAAACGCTGCCGTGAATACAGTAACATTTTTTCAGTCTTCGCCAAAGCTAATTCACGTAGTCTGGCTCATAAAATAACTATACGGTGTAGCAAGTGAAATGACCTGCGCGTTCCCAGTTGGGACTCCAATTCCCTAAGCTGAGCCATGATGTTAGTATATTGCAGATTATGATCCTTCTTTAATCTGGAACCTAAAGCAATACAGTTACCTCGGAAGACCGATTTATGTGCTTCCCATAGCGTAGAGATAGAGGAAACCAAGGGCTGGTTAACCCTTTCATGCTGAAAGGTAGTTAAAACCTTCCTGCCCAGGCCATTTTTTGCTAATCTGACATGTGTCACTTCATGTGGTAATAACTTTGGAACGCTTTTACTTATCCAGACCATTCTGAGATTGTTTTCTCGTCACATATTGTGCTTCACGATATTAGTAAATTTGTGGCAAAATATTTCATTTTTATTTATAAAAAAATACGAAATTTAGCAAAATTTTTGAAAAATTAGCAAATTTCCAAATTTAAATTTTTCTACTTTCAAAATACATAGTAATACCTCCAAAAATAGTTATTATTTTACATTCCCCATATGTCTACTTTATGTTGGCATCATTTTATAAATGTCATTTTACTTTTTTCGGACGTTAGAAGGCATAGAAGTTTAGAAGCATTTTTTCCAAATTTTCAACAAAATTTCCAAAACCATTTTTTAAGCACCAATTCAGATATAAAGTGATTTTGAAGGGCTTAAGTAATGGAAACCACCCATAAATGACCCCATTTTAGAAACTACATCCCTTAAATTATAAAAAACCCCTGAGGTGTTCCACAAGAATTAAAGGAAAATAGAGGTGAAATTTCAAAATTTCACTTTTTTGGTAGATTATTCATGTTAATAATTTTCTTCTTGCAACACAGCAAGGGTTAACAGCAAACTAAACCTCAATATACATTACGCTGATTCTGCAGTTTACAGAAATACCCCATATGTGGTGGTAAACGTCTCTATGGGTTTGTGGCAGGGGTCAGAAGGAAAGAAACGCCATATGGATTTTGGAGGCAGATTTTGCTAGAATAGTTTTTAGGCACCATTTTGTAATTGAGAGACCCTGACGTACCCCTACAGTGGAAACCCTCAAAAAGTGACCCCATTTTGGAAACTACACCCTTCAAAGAATATATTAAGGGGGGTACTGGCCACTTTGACCCCCTAAGCGGTTTACGGAATTTGGAAACACTTGGCTGTGAAAATGAAAAGGTTCATTTCTTCCAATAAAATGTTGCTTTAGCCCCAAATTTTTCATTTTCACAAGGGTTAACAGGAGAAAAGCACCCCATAAGTTTTTCCCCATTTTCTCCTGAATATGGCAACACCCCATACGTGGCGGTAAACTGCTATGGGGGCACATGGCTTGACTCAAAACAGAAGGAGTGCCATATGGATTTTGCAGAACAGATTTTGATGGATTGGTTTTCGGGAGCCATTGATTTTAATTTTTTTGAGTTATTGTCTTATGTGGGGGCTCATTTTTTGTGGGATGAGGTAATGTTTTCATTGGTACCATTTTGGGGTACATAAGACTTTTTGATTGCTTGGTATTACACTTTTTGTGAGTCAAGGTGAAAAAAATAGCTGTTTTGGCATAGTTTTTTTATTTTTTTTACAGCATTCACCTGAGGGCACAAATCATGTGATATTTTTATAGAGCAGGTTGTTACGGACGTGGTGATACCCAATATGTCTAATTTTTTTATTTTTGGAAAGTTTTACACATTAGATTTATTTTTGAACAGAATAAAATCTTTTTTTGTGTTGCCATTTTCTTAGAGCCATATTTTTCGGGCGATTGTCTCAGATAGGGTATCATTTTTGCGGGACAAGATGACGGTTTGATTGGTACCATTTTGGGTTAAATACGCCTTTTTGATCGCCTAATATTACACTTTTTGTGAGGCAAGAGGGAAAAAAATGGTTGCTTTGGCATAGTTTTTTAAAAAATTTTTTAACAGCATTCACCTGGGGGGCCATCTCATGTAATATTTTTATAGAGCAGGTTGTTACGGACGTGGTGATACCCAATATGTCTAATTTTTTTATTTTTGGAAAGTTTTACACATTAGATTTATTTTTGAACAGAATAAAATCTTTTTTTTTTGTGTTGCCATTTTCTGAGAGCCATTTTTTTTTATTTTTCGGGCGATTGTCTCAGGTAGGGTATCATTTTTGCGGGACAAGATGACGGTTTGATTGGTACCATTTTGGGTTAAATACGCCTTTTTGATCACCTGCTATTACACTTTTTGTGAGGGAAGGCGACCAAAAAATGGCTGTTTTAGCACTGTTTATTTTGGTTTTTTTTTACTGCGTTCACCTGGCGGGGTGGATGACATGATATTTTTATAGAGCCGGTCGATACGGACGCGGCGATACCTAATATGTATACTTTTTTCCCCCTTTTTTTTACAATTTTTTTACTTTATTTTGGGAAAAGTGTGCTTTTTTTTTTTTACTTGAAACTTTTATTTTTTGTAAAACTTTATTTTTTTTCTTTTTTCACTTTTTTTTTTTACTTTTTTTCACTTTATTTTATTTTTTTTACACTTTTTGACTCAGACCCAGTTGGTTCTTGCAAGTCCAGTGGGTCTGAGGGCTGTATAACACACTGCAGTACACTGTATAGTGTACTGCACTGTATTTTCATTCATAGTAAGCCTGATCAGACTCCTGCCTTTAGCAGGAGCTTGATCAGGCTTAGCTATACCATGGCAAGCCAAACGCCTGTGAAAGCGTCTGGTTGCCATGGTAACCATCGGGACGCTGCCACAGCAGAGCAGCGTCCCGATGGAGGAGGGAGCTCCCTCCCTCTCTGATCCCATCAAGCATCGGGTTGCTGCCACGGCACAGCAGCAACCCGATGGGAGAGGTAGGGAGCTCCCTCCCTGTTATCCCCTTCAATACAGCGGACCGCGGCATGGAAGGGGTTAAACGGCTGACATCGGTGCCAGCACTGATGTCAGCAGTTTCAGGCAGAGTATCAGCTGTATGCTGACACTCTGCTTGCAAACCGCTCGGCCATCCTGAACATCGGGGCAGGCTGACAGGCAGGGCGGGTTCAAATCACGCTGCCGCCCGCTCGCCTGTCCGCCCCTTCCCCCCCTCCCCTCTGGGCCATCCTGAAATTATGGCCATAAATTATGATCTTGGGGGGGGATAATAAACATATATTTAGCAATACAAAAAATTCTGGGGCTGAAAGTGAGATATGGTAGTTTATTTGACAAAGATCGTACAATGCAAACCTTCGGATCAAATGTCGGAACAAGCGGGAGAGTCTATTTTGGGAGCGTGAAGGCTGGGCTCCTTTAGAGGTAATCTAATTGTTCAGAAAAAGAAAGGTTAAAGTCACCTCCCACAATGAGTGCCGCAGGAAGGAAATCAGAAAGTTTCAAAAGGACTTTGTTGAGAAAATGAATTTGTCCAGTATTCAGTGCATATTACAAAGTATAAGTGTACTGCCCTGTATCATGGTCTTGAGAATAACAAATCTACCATGTATATCTGAAATACAGCATTCTACTTATAGAGGACAGTTCACTGAAAGGAGGATAGCTACTCCCGCTCTTTTCTCCCCAGAGGAAGCGGAGTATACTGTAGGGTATGCATGGGTGGCAAATTAAAAGGAACCTTCTTTATCAAAGTGGGTTTCCTGGAGGAAAACCACGTCAGCTTTGTGAGAACGGCATTTTACATTTAGAGACATACACTTAACCATCTTGCAAAATCAAAAAGAGTACCATACTTGCTATTAAGGATGCGTAGGAGGATCGAGGCATGGATGCCATTCTGGAGATTCAAATGAAGATACATTGAACCTTGTCTGTCTATAGAAAAGTAGGGGGAAGAGACACAAAAGGAAAAGAGAGGACACATTAGACATTATATGAAAAACAAAGAAACATGGAATTTTCCAATCATTGGGCAACCTTGCCCGGATAGGGACCAATGCAATAATCCAAATGGACAAACAGTCGTCCTGCATCATTTCCCGACCTTCATAAACATTAGGAGAACAAGATAGGTCAAGTAGTATAGTCCTCTGTGTAGAGGCATGACTGGACGCCTTCAGAGACGGAAGTCCTGAAAAGCAAGGAAGCAACAGGAACAAAAGAAAGAAGAACAGTATGATGTAACTGAGGCAATAATACTGAGTCATCAAACAAGAGATGAGCCGCTCAGTCCGTTAATGTAGAACAGGGGACCTACGGGATTAACTTCAAGGAGGTTAGGCTCACTTAAAGGTCATCATGGAGGAGAGCTCCAGAGTCCAGGTCTAGGCTGGTCACCTTGGGGAGGGGAGCGATGTCTCTTCTGCCTACCTGTGTTCCACACTGGTGCAGGAGCAGGAGGCGGATCAGCAACTTCCCAGTCGTCAATGGAAGGTTCTGGAATTTCCAACGCTGAGCAAAATCCCGGTAGGTCGGCATATGTACGTAGGACAGATGTTTTACCATTCTTGGAGACGATTAAAGCAAAGGGGAATCCCCAGCAGAGCGGCGGAGCTCAGGGATTAAGCCACCATCTTCTTCAGCGCCCAGGCCACGCCCCCACTATAGAGAATTCTTATGTTTTTAGGGGCAGTGTTGAGGTGTGGCTGGAAGAAGTAATAATGGCGGTCTGGGAAAGATAGAGAAGAAACGTGAAAGCTATGGACTCCAAAGAGAGAAGAAAAGTTAATTCTTTATTTAAGGAAAACAGAAAAAGCAATCTGACCTCTCAATAAAGATAGTGGGTGCAATATAGATATGCTGAGAGGCCACTTGAATAACATTGACAGGACATTATATCTTATCCAACAAAGCATGTCCAGTCTTCATATAGCAACATACAGTAAATGCCGAAAAGGCAAATAGACTATGGAAAAATATTGGCAACAGAAAGCCATCAATGGGCAGAGGGAAGACAGACAAAAAACACCTGGACATGGGAGGGGCGGACAAACCTGGAACAGGAGGAAAGGAGGGGAAGACAGATGGGTTGAGAGTGAAAAAAATAATATGTAAAAAAAAAAAAGGCACAATCTCTAGGTCGCCACTAGGCCAATAAAGCCTGATATTCCGGTGAGCTCTGGAACACAAGTCACGGGGTCCAAGAGGTCTCAGAAGAGCTGTCAGCTCCTCAGTTCTCCGGAGGTCTTCCACCTTGGGAACCCAAAGATCTACAGAAGGTGGGGAGGGGTACTTTCACCCGGTGGTATGCAGGCCCGAGCAGCACTTACCAAATGTTGAAAGATTGACTTACTGAGGAGACGAGTGGGTAAATCAGAAAGGAATAGCAAAAAGAATCCAGGGGTATTTGGTATGGAGAACGGAAAAATTTGAAGCGAGGTTCTTGTGTACCATCTCCCAGAACTGTCTGAGCTTGCTACAATGCCGGAAGATATGAATCAGAGAGCCTTGCACTGACTCACATCTCCATTAGTGAGGCTGAAGGAAACATTTTATGTAGACAAGTCGGGACATAATACCATCTAGACAGTAATTTGCAACCTGCTTCCTGAGATTTGCTAGCTATAGAGGATTTGTGTGTGAATCGGAACAGTCTAGGCCATTGGTCGGAGGGGATGTCCGTTTCCAGATCAGAGGCCCATCTGTTGATGTAGGGAGGGTGGAAACCCAACGGGGGCAACACCAAAGCCTTATAGAATTCAGACAGGGAATGTTGGTATACACTCAAGCCAATCCATACTTTTTCGAAAGGATTGAGAGGTCTGTCAAATCTTGGGGCCGTGGGGATAGTACATAGGAAATGGGACAGCTGCCTAACTCTCCAAGTCCCCAAAGCTCAGGATGCAGAGAGATTCATTAGTTCAAGATATGTAAACCACCGTCCTGATATGGTATGAAATAAGGTACGAGCGAGTATTGGCCATTTACCCACACAGATAAACTTAAAGAGATTTCGGTGGAAAGTAACAAAGAAACTTGGAGGCAATTTTATAGGAAGGTTTTGAAAGAGGTATAGTAGACGAAGAATGCCATCTAATTTGAAACAGATGGCCCCAGCGATAGGTAGCTCCAGCTTCTGTGATAGATTGTAGAAGGGGTTTAAGAACACGCCTCATTGTCAAGGTGCACCATGAAACATCTGGCAGAAGTTGAATCTGTGTGCCCGCAAACATGGTGGGACCCTGTCTCTAGGCCCTTTGCAGAATCTCCTCCTTCTCTCTGAAAAAATGAACCCTACACAGAACATCTCTGGGGGCCAGGTTATCCGGGCGCCTAGGACCAAGAATACAATGGACTCAGTCCAGCCCAATCTCCGCGTCTGCGGGTCTGGAAAGGAGGGTGTTAAAAATGGTGGACACAGCTATGCACAAGTCAGCCGCAGATACAGTTTCTGAAATCCCACGCAGCTTAATGTATTGTGATGACCTCTGTTTTTGAGTCTCCAAACTGTGAGGCCACAGGCTTGGGGCCAAATGCAGGGTGGTCTAAGCACTGGAGGGCATTGGGGGTTTTCCAGTGGAGTAGCACTCACCGGGCCTGGAGTCAATGCAGGGTTCTCCAAGCCCACTGATCCGCCTTGGGGCGTCAAAGAAAGGAGCACAGTGGCCTGTCCAGCAGGAGCCATAGAGGCGGTCTGATCTGAGGTCGTTGAGCCTCGAGGGTAAGTGAGGCCTGGTAGCTTCAGAGCTACTGCCACTGGATCTCCTGGATTCCACTGCAAGGCGCGTTTGTGCCGAGACTTGGCTGAAATATCGTGCAATGCGCAGTTCTGGGGCCAGGTAAGAGGATCCCCATTGACCTGAACGCCTGACCATCCTCCCTCAGGCAGATAAACCAGGCTGGGTATGGCAAAAGTATGGAAAAGAAGGCCCAGGGTCCCAGAGGTCTGTAGTTTGTGTTTTCACTGCTGCATGCTCAGGGTAACCATCCCCCCCGCCGTGTATGACACATTTCCTCTAAATAGACAGAGTTGTTCTCAGGTTACATTCACATGTAGTGGTCAAGTCTCAAAAAGAAATGTCACTGTATTACGACATGACTGCTTTGTCTAAATATATCCCTATGATTAGAGATGAGCAAACTTTTCAAAACTTCAATTCGGCTGCTTTGCTGAATTTCACAAATAAATTCACTTTGTGATGAGTAACGGGCGCAATGATGGGGAATGGTGATGCTGCAACCCCCCACCCCCACCCCCGTTATTGGACCCCTCATATGCCGCGTTCATCACTGATCGCAGCATCTGAGATGACCATTGAGGGCTGTCAGAGTTTAATATGATAAAAAAAAAAATACTCAACTTATCCATTTGCTTGCGATTTAAGATTCACTGCAAAATCTCATGTGGTACATGATGATGCCATCACGCTGGCTGGCGTGCTGACATCATACGTCACCGTGCACGAGATTTTGCATGGGATCTTCAATCAAGATGGCTGCGGGAGACTCTTCGCGTGCAAATGGATGAGGTTAGTATGAATTTTTTTTTTAACCACCCTTTTTGGTACCAGAAAGAACAAGGAAATTTGGCTTCGGGGAGAATAAAATGTTCACTGAAATTTGGATCAAAGTCCACTTCGTGAACTTCAATTCACTCAGCACTACTTATGATGTATAACTGAATGTGGAGATGTTATAACCCAGTTGGGCTACCAATGTATTAAAATGGCCATGAGCGGACTCATAATCATAAGGCCGTAGTGTCCTTTCTTACCCATTATATGTCACAATATTTTTATATGATTGCTAGTCCAATCTGACAGTCAGCTTGTTATTTATATTACAAATAAGGTGTACAAGATTTCCAAGTCCTATTCTTTTTATTAGCTGTCGGGGTACTGTGGGAATTGTCGTTTTTGCAACATCTGCAGAGCCACAGGTTGGAGACCACCAGTGAGACTTTAGTGATCACCTAACTAGCATGGGTACCAATCCTGGAATTTCTGGCAATTAATTTTTTTTGAAGGATGGTTCATCCAGCTAAACATTAAATGTGCTATTACATGCTGCCAAGGGGCAATTCAAATAAATGGGCAATCATTTCACACACAGACAGACCGGCGATCCCCTCTGGGTTATAGAAATTATGCCTTTGGTTCCTCTATGATGTCTGTATGGTCCACACAATCCCTTTACTGTTACTTTACAACTCCCCACTAAAGAAATAAAACATTTACAGTATTTAGAATAATGTTTAATTCCATGAAATCTACTGCACTGTATGCTGTAATGCTTTCTATTCATTTTAGGTTAATCTTGAACACATTATGGATGTGTCTGTTAATTGGACTCTGCTGTGCCTTCTTGTACAGATAAACCCCAGCGGTTGTAAATTACAACCAAACCGGATCCATTTACACTTGAACTTTTGACTTTCTGATTTGTTCAGCATGGTATTTACAAACATTGTAGTGATGACAACGTAGGCAAATGCTCGTCTGACGCTCACATTCAAATGGTCTGTTTGCAAACAAATAAGAGTTCCACCGGTGGAGAGCTTGCTTACGTCAATGAAACCACCTGAAGGAAACTGGCAATATGTGAAGCTGGAAAATACACATTTACAAGCAACAATGACCTTTGCAGACTAGCAGTGAATGAAACATTAGTTATTAAAATGTAATATGGTAGACTGGCTAATATGAGAACATTGTGACACGTGAGTTTTGTTCTGTTAATTGAGGAAAGAACTTTTATATCTTCTCTTAATCATGCCAGAAATAAAATTGTTGTGGGAATCGGTGCCAATTTCCTGAGGGCTGAGAGATAAAGACAAAACACAGGTTGTAATCCATTGGTCACACACAAAATACAGAGAACAATATTTCAATAAACAGTCATTTAGAACAGTGATTTAAGTACCCAAGGGGTATGCGCCACAGGTTGACAGAGTATGCAGGAAGGCCTCTCAACAATCAACTTTAATGCCAGTGATGTGCTGCACCGGAGCACGGAAGCCAATGTCTATTGGGCCACTAAAGAGGGAGGCATTATTATAAATGGGGTGGGGACATTATTAATACAGGTAGCAGTATAGTGGGGCATTTTTTCTTATGGCACGTTATAAGGGGGCATTTTTGGCTTATGGCACACATTATCAGGGTGTATTAGTACTACTAGGGTACTATAAGGGGTCATTTTTTTCAGATGTCATATTACTACTGGGGTCACTATATAAGCGGGCGTTATTACTTATCTAGGCATTATGGTGAGCTCTGATAGTGCTGGGGGTACTATAGTAGGATCCATTAGTACTGGCGGCATTTTGGTAGGCTCCGTTACTACTGTGGGTCTATGAGGAACATTACCGTATTACTACTATGGGAACTATGGGGGCATTATTACTTCTGGGGACTATTACTACTTGGGGCACTCTGGGAGAAAATTATTACAATTATTTTGGGGGGAACACTATGTTTATGGCACTGTTTGCTGGATGTATTTATTTTTGAGGGCACTGTGTGGCAATATTATTTGAAGGATGCACTATCTGTATGGTACTACTATTTTTAGGGGGACTATCCATTTCTGCAGTATAGTATTGGGGAACACAGTGGGCACAGTAATGGGGGTGGCAGGATGGGGTGTTCAGAAGGTAGGGAGGATGATGGAAAAGCAGAAACTTAAGAGGTCTGTGTGGCATTTTCTTTTCACTTCACACATACTACTTTTTATTGGTCTTTCAAATACAATCCAAATAAAATACATTTGTGGGTGTAACCTGAAAAATGTGAAAAAGTTCAAGGAGTATGAATACTTTTTCAAGGCACTGTAAAGTAATGGATTCTTCTGTGCTTGCCAGGCCACCATTCAGGAGTTATGCTTTAATTTTTCACTGTCTCCATGTGAACTATCTCAGCAGGATTCGCATTTGTGCCTTAAAGAGCATCTGAGCATGATCACCCTATTAAATCAGGAACACTGCATGGTACCTTGTTCATGTTAGCATGAGGCACCATTCCACAGAAAACTGCATTTTTATTAATATGCTAATTAGCTAGTCTGGGCACTGAGGAGCTCTTGGAGCACCAGTTTGTGAACACCTCTGCAGCCTTAGCTCCTCCCTGCATTCCCTCAGGAAAAGGGAGAAGAGAGGGTGACTATGGCCATATGAACGTTCACAAACTGGTGCCCCAAGGGCTCTGGCATGCCCCTCAGTACTCCAACCAGATAATTAGCTTATTAATTAAAATTCTGTTTTCTCTGGAATGGTGAATCCTACAGACATAAACATGGTGATGTTTTAATCATTATGATCAAACCTTCTAGGCAGTTTTCCTGGTTTCATAGGGTTGATCATGCTAACAAATGCTTTTTAAAGTGTTTTTATTTGAAATGTCATATAAAGTCATAAATTCATAACCTGCAAATAAGGCTGGGGAATATATAACTTAAGATACACTTATACATCAAATATCTTTGTTAAATATAATAGACATGACTGTTGATATGTAAGTTTCTATGTTCTATGCTATTTTATCACAAACAGATAATATATTTCTTAGTTCTGTACAGTTACACTAAAGAGTGTCACCTTGGGGCATTTTTCCTTCACCACAAATATCAGCTTAAGTTTCCAAGCGGAAAGTGAAGTACACATACTGTAGATAGAATATAAGTGGTTGTTTATAGCAGTGAAGTGGTGAGCGGCACTACGCATTTGTTCTGTTTTTGAATCATAATGTTTACTTTTATTTTCAATAAACATCAGTGAATTTGGTATGGCATAAACAGTGGTATAGAGTTATAGAACTCCACAAAGAAATGTAATTCTTGTCTACTATCAAAAGGTAACAAATTGGTAGAAAACCTACCAGAACCTAAAAAAGTTAAAGGGGTTGTGCAGGTTCAGAGCTGAACCTGGTCATATCCCTGTTTTCATCCAGGCCCCTCTGACATGAACTGAATTGCACAGGGAAAAGGCTTTTTCTGGAGAGCCGGTGACGTCACCGGAAAAATTGCTAGCTGAAAGCCTCCACCTAACAGTGTAAAAAATATAAACAAACAGCCAGGGGCGTAGCTAAAGGCTCATGGGCCCTGGTGCAAGAGTTCAGCCTGCTCCCCCCATTCCCTCAGCGCTGGTGCACCTAACTTTTCTGCCAGCCAAGTCAAAAATTGAAACCCCCCCAAGCCAAATTCTCACCCTAACCTTTTCCCTCCTAACATTACGTATATCACTACAGAACATACAGGGTAAGGCTACATTCACACGACAGTTGTTTTTGCAGCCCCCGATCTGCATATTTTGCGGCTCTGATGCGGACCCATTCACTTAAATGAACACTGTGTGCTGTCCGCATCTGTATGTCCATTCCTATTTTTGTCTGTTTTATGGACAAGGATAGGCATTGTTACAGTGGATCTGCAAAAAAAAAAAACGGATGCCATACAGGAATATCATCCTTTTTTTGCGGATCCGCAATTTGCAGACTGCAAAACACAACGTTCGTGTGAATGTAGCCTAATACAGCGCCCCATACCTCTTACATCCAGTGACGTCTCCTCTGAAGTAGATGTTCTCTTTCCTCATCTTCTCCTTTCAGACAAGACGCCATTTTTCAGCCATTTCTCATCTCTGCAGTTTGACAGAAAAAAAATCTTAGTTTACTACTTTTCCATCATCCCCCCATCTTCTGGACAAATCATCCTACCACCCCCAGTACTGTGCCACTAGTACCACACAGATAGTGCCCTTCAATATTTTTAGGCCACAGTGTCCTAAAATAACTGCGCCCAGCAAATAGTCTCCCGTAATAGTGCGCCTAGTAATAGTGTAAACATAACGCCCCCCAGAAATAATTGCGCTATGCTGATACTGTGCCAGGCTGCCCCCCACAGTAATAGTGCCCCCCAAAGTCCTAACTAATAATTCTCTGCCAGAGCGCACTTGTTAGTAATAGTGCCCCCAACAGTACTAATGTCCCCACTGTGCCCCAGAAGTAATAATGCTTCCAATGTGCCAGTAAGAAGTGCCCCAATAATGTGCCAGTAAGAAGTGTCCCCATAGTGCCCCACAATAATGTGCCAGTAAGAAGTGCCCCCATAGTGCCCCCCAATAATGTGCCAGTACGAAGTGCCCTAATAATGTGCCAGAAGTGCCCCCAAAATTTCACCCCAATAACGTGCCAGTAAGAAGTGCTCCCCACCCATAGATGCCCCTCGAATTATGTGCCAGTAAGAAACGCCCAAATAATGCGCCAGAAGTTCCCCCCATTGATTCCCCCCCCAAATCATGTGCCAGTAAAAAGTGTCCCACCCCCATAGATGCCCCCCCAAATTATGTGCCAGTAAGAAATGCCCCCAGTGCCAGCAAGAAATGCCCCCAGTGCCCCTATGTGCCAATAAGAAATGCCCCCAGTGCCCCCATGTGCCAATAAGAAATGCCCCCAGTGCCCCATGTGCCAGTAAAAATGCCCCCAGTGCCCCATGTGCCAGTAAGAAATGCCCCCAGTGCCAGTAAAAATGCCCCCAGTGCCAGTAAAAATGCCCCCAGTGCTCCTGTGCCATTAAGAAATGCCCCCAGTGCCAGTAAGAAATGCCCCCAGTGCCAGTAAGAAATGCCCCTCAGTGCCCCCATGTGCCAGTAACAAATGCCCCAGTGCCCCATGTGCTAGTAACAAATGCCCCCCAGTGCCAGTAAGAAATGTCCCCAGTGCCCCATGTGCCAGTAAGAAATTCCCCCCAGTGCCCCCATGTGCCAGTAACAAATGCAAGTGCCCCCATGCGCCAGTAAGAAATACCCCCATGTGCCAGTAACAAATGCAAATGCCCCCAGTGCCAGTAACAAATGCTCCCATGTGCCAGTAACAAATTACCCCAGTGCCCCATGTGCCAGTAACAAATGCCCCCAGTGCCCCATGTGCCAGTAACAAATGCCCCCAGTGCCCCCAATAGAGCTCCGGTCCGTGATTGCAACAATAAAAAAAAATAAACACTAATACTTACCTCCATGGAGCTGGCAGTGATGCGGTGCAGGCGATTCAGCTGGATATGTCCAGCTCAGCTCTGAACCTGGACAACTCCTTTAAAGGCTGAAAAGTAGGTATGTGGGAAAAAAAGAAAAGAAATTATGCTAATTTGTTCCAACATTCTCTTCTCCAGTGCTGCTGCTCCAATCCTCCTTAACGGTGTAGCCATTATATCATCGATATACTGCATGTGGCCAATCATTGGCTGTGCATATGAGCACATCATTGCTGCAGTCATGTAAGCAAAATTGGCTGGGAAGATTAGAGTGGCGGCACTGGAACAGTGGAGGTTTAAAGGGAATGTGCAAGAATGTGGGGTGCCCCTCCCTTGCCTAGACCTGTAAAGAGAAGCTTACTTAACTGCTTCCCGGCACTGACTCCCTGTCTTCAAAATTGTCAGTGTGGACATTTTTAACAACACTGATTGTTCACAAGATAGCAGAACTATAGGTGTCACCTTTTCCAAGTACGGACAGTGTCGCTTGCCACTCAGATGCCCCCAGGACAGAACTGCATAGCAGCTGGACAGTTGCAAGAAAAATATATGAAGTGCAATAGTGCATATAAACACTGGCAGGAAACAAATACACAGAAATAACTACTACCTACAGACAGGAACTGAATAATGAAGTTAATGGGTAAAGGAGATGGGATGAATGAATGGATGAATGACAGTGACCAGAAATAAAGAAATAGCAAAACTGTGCAATATAAACTAGTAAGACAGCCAAGATACATCGGAAATCTAATATAATCCACAACAAGTACTATGCTAGCAGCAATGAAAGACAGTAGAATCACAGGTCTCAGGATACACTGATACAATATCAATAGAAAGTAAACTCCAATACCGACTGGAAACACACACTGCCACTAAAAATGTTTAAAACTCTTCATCTTTATTGGTACAATTTAGTATATTAAAATATATATTAACTGTATATTAGACTGACATATAAACCATATTTACGACAGAGCCGTACCTGGCAAAGAAACGTTTAAATTAAATAGATGCAAAGAAAGTCTAACCAATAACCCATCCTCCTGCCCCCCAAAATTAGACAGTCTAAGCAAGTTAACCAAATTAACTGGTTTTAGGTGTAAGGCAATAGTATAGCAATTCCCTCAAGCTATTCATAAACAGGCAAGGATGTGACGACGAGCGTTCCCTGTTGTTTGTAACAACATTACACTGTATCCAGTATATAGGTCTTATGGTGAACCCTGAAGCTAAGGGTATATAGAATCCTTGCTTTGTATTTTCAAGTAATAATTTTAATCTAAGATAATATTACACATATAAGACATAAATAAAATGTTATAGCATGCAGTTCTAAGGTCTCACTTAACCAGAAGCGCAGCAATCTAACCTACTATCTTATACAGTACATACACATAAACAACAAATTGCAGACTATAACCATATAGCCCCTAAAACCAAAATTGAAAAAATGTAGTTCTGCTACACCTGTGATTTTCTGTAAATCTTGAAACTGTAATTTCTACTGTAAATGTATATAAATTCAATGTTATTTTAGGATAAACTGTGTTAGGGTACATTCACACAGCCGTATTTATGGGTTTCGTATCCGTTCCGCAATTTTGCGGAATGGATGCGGACCTATTTATTTCAATGGGGCTCCAAAAGATACTGTGTGCTGTCCACATCTGTACTTCCGTTCCGCAGCCCCACATAAAAGATTGAGCATGTCCTGTTCTTGTCTGCAATTCCAGACAAGAATGGGCATTTCCACCATAGGGCCGCCCGAGGGTGTCCCGCAAAATGTTGAATGCATGTGGACGGTATCCGTGTTTTGCGGATCCACAATTTGCAGACCACAAAACACATATGGTTGTGTGAATGTACCCTTAATGTGACCTATTAGGCCATATAGACACCCTTGTAGGGAGACCGTAGTGAACCAGACTTCCAATATCAAGCAGTGGGTCTCGATCTGAATTGATTGCTGACTGAATCTTCCTTTAGCAAAATCTACCATTTATCAAGAGTTTCATGAGTTTCAAACCTCTGGCTGCTGTCAACTGATTAAAGAGGCTGTCCATGATTTAAACATGATACACCATGATTATCTCAACTCTTCTGTTTTAATGTATGCGGCATTGGTGAGTAAAATATAAAATAAAAATATTCATTTCATCCAAACTCATCTGTCAGAGGAGAGTCAGTGCTCCTCATGCACATTAGATTCTCAGCTGAACCCGCCGTTCTCCCCAGGTTTGGCTGACAATACACTAACATGTATGGGGGACTTTAGGGCTGGCATGCAAGAGAATCCAGGATATAGGCTTCCATGCATCAGTAAAGATGTCACTTTTTTGTATTTGGTTATGTAGGGAAGCAGACAGCAGAGTTATAAGAAGGATATTACTATAAAATATTTGCATTTCTTACTGTAGCTCCAGCTTAATGTTTCCAGCAAAATAAATGATGTCTCTTCCAATAAACAGAGGCATCTTCACCGTGTTGGACATTGTTGGGAATGAAGCTACTTCCAGTCCACTGTTTAATATTTATTGGCTTCTCTTTGGTGGTTTTAATTCTTCTGAGACATACCAAAGATACACAATGCCTAACAGCTACTGACTCTGGCTCATTCAGCCAGAGCAGCTCCAAGAATGACTTTAGCAGATGCAGATGGATTACTTCTCCTGATAATGTGGAATGTGTTCAGCTATGAAATGTTGTCTGAAAGCGTTCTCAGTCATTTCTGCACAGTTAAGTCCCCTATGCAATTTTTAACTTATATGATTAAAGTTTATGTTGAAAAACTAAACACAATGTCACAGCTAATACATAGGTATAATCAGTGTCGGACTAGGGTGCCTAGGGCTCACCAGTAAAATTTATTTTGGGGGTCCACCGTATGGATACATTCAAATATTACCTGCTCAGATAGCAGCAAGATGCTAGCAGATGATTGACTACAGGGAGACCCTGCAGCAACTTTGAGAAGGTAGGACTTGGGGAGAAGAGGACACTGGTAGCTTTCCCCTATACCTAGAAGTCATCTCAGCTCTGATTAGGTCTATAATAATAAACTGGGGAGAAGAGGACACTGATAGCTTTCCTCTATACCTAGAAGTCATCTCAGCTCTGATCTTGTATATAATAATACACTGGGGAGAAGAGGAGACTGGTAGCTTTCCTCTATAGCTAGAAGTCATCTCAGCTCTGATTGTGTCTATAATAATAAACTGGGGAAAAGAGGACACTGGTAGCTTTCCTCTACACCTAGAAGTCATCTCAGCTCTCATGTCTATAATAATAAACTGGGGAGAAGAGGACACTGGTTGCTTTCCTCTATACCTAGAAGTCATCTCAGCTCTTATCATGTCTATAATAATAAACTGGGGAGAAAAGAGGACACTGGTAGCTTTCCTCTATACCTAGAAGTAATCTCAGCTCTGATCGTGTCTATAATAATAAACAGGAGAAGAGGACACTGGTAGCTTTCCTCTATACCTAGAAGTCATCTCAGCTCTGATTGTGTCTATAATAATACACTGGGTAGTTTCAGTTTTTTTATATGAACATAGGCTGGTTGAGGTGCTGTACATTGAATATATGTATGCAGTGCAGTAAGTCTACTGTATTATGTGCCACTTGTGTAGGGGGTGGGAGACTAGGCACCCACCAGAGGATTCACCTGTACCCCTGTGGGCCAGTCTGAGCCTGGGTAAAATCATCTTAAAGTGAATAATACAGTATCTGCAGTAACCGGCACGTCCACTACACTTTGAACGGAGTGTTGCTTCTGGCTCTCTTCAAAGTGCTAGTACTGGCGCCAGAGGCCGCAGGGAACAGCTGATCGGTGACCTATCTGAGGACAGATCATCAATATCTGGAGCCTGGTAAAAAAAACTGTTTCTGGCCCATCTTCCATCCATGCAGAGCATGTGCATTTCACTTTTCATTTCAATCATAATGTTTTGTTTTATCATTGCACATGCAGAACATATCATCAGTAACGCCTAATAGGTTATTTTAAAATCAGCCCCAAAACATTGTTGCAAGTGATTAGCTCGGAAGTCAGCTCCAAATTGTGTTACCTTCTGTTGGTACTTTCAGTTTCTGTTCAATTAGGGGCTCATTACTGTGGCAGAATTTGAACCCACTCAGTAATCCTGGCTGCATGTAATAACTGTGAAGCTAAATGTCTGTTTTTGATGGAAAGAATTTCTTAGTTGTGATTTCACTCATATTGAGAAATTATGACAAAATAAAGATGTTCATTTAAGGAGGGAATGGACCTTAGATAGAGAATAAAGAAAAATGCATACTTGTTATTAGTGTTGAGTGAAACAAAGTCAAGCGAATTGACTTTGATCCGAATGTAAGGAAAAAAAAAAGATTTGCCTCGCATTTCGTGGTAACGAATCAATTTTCCTTGAAATGGCAGTAAAAAATACATACTCACCTTATCCATTTGCGTGCGAAAAGGCTGTCGCAGCCATCTTGATTGAAGATATTGTGCTAAATTTCTCGAGGTGTCTTCAATCAAGATGGTCGCAACAGGCTCCACGCGAGCAGATGGATAAGATGAGTATTTTTTATTTTTACCCTGATTAACCCCTGAATGGTAATCTCAGGGGTTCAATGATTGCGCCAGCTTCATATAAAGAAATGCACTTTGTGACAAAGTAATTAATCACGAATCAAATTTCTTTGTGAAATTGGGCAAATCATTTAAATCTAATTTTTCATGACTTCGCTCATCTCTACTAGTTATCCACTGCCCCTCTAATTAAATGCATTGCTATGTCAACAAAGAAAGGAAGACTGGAGCCTGAAATCATCCAAGATAGATAATAATCATCACACGTATAACACAGTAATGCTAAAGCATACTCAGAGCCATAAGCAAAAGGTAACACAAGAGTCAACCTCTAAAGCACCCAAGGGTGACAGAAGTATGACCCCTACTGGGTAAACTAGAAACTGAAGTTGTTATAAGACAGCACCTTCAATTACTAAGCATTAGCAGGTGTGTGCTGCACACCCTTTACTGCTTACACCACAGTTTCTGTCATTATATGGATTTACTTCTGTGTGATAATCGTGGAAAGGAAATTATGTATATGAAAAAAAAATCAACAAGACTATTTAAAAGATGATAAAATGAACAATAGGCTTGATAAAAGTATGGACTTGATGTACAAATTCACGGTTATGTAAGTGTATGGTGTGTGTCTGAGAGGAATTCCTTCATCTGCTGTACATACATATGATACTATATGCTCTCCATATCAGTTGTAAGATGTATCTAACCTGCAGGTTGTTTTGTACAGGTGTATCTCTTAATAGGATATGTTATGCTTTGAGCTACAAATATAATGCATACGTTTGTATAAAAAAACACAAAAACACATAAAAAATACACTAGTCTTTAACCAAAATGCATTGGAGTAATGTGTGTCACATTTAAGAGACTTGCCTCTGAATAAATGTGGTGTTATGTTTGCATGGGGTCTTGTGGGGTGTTCACTGTATGCAGTGGTTAAAAACTACCAAAAGTGTCCCAAGGAAGGAGAAACAGTTCATTAGCGACAAGATCATGGGCACCCAAGGCTATTGATGCATGTGGGAAGCAAAGCATAGCCCATCTGGGGGACTGGTTGCTCTTGAGGCCTGGCAGCAATAACTTCTCAGCTGCTTCTTCTCCAATGAACCCAGCATCTCACCTGGCACTCTTGTAAGAGAGACACTGTTTCTCCTCCCATGATAGCTGCCCAGCCAATTTTGCTCACCTCCCTCACAAACTTGCAAGTAAGGAGACTCTCCCCCTATGCTCTGTTAGCCACTACTGTCACATGTGTCTTCCTTATCATCACCACAGCTGCAGCGGTTGCTGCCTCATATCCCTACCCAGGGACTCTAGTTCAGACATGGTATGCCTACCTGCTCGAGCCTTCCTCCAGTTCATACAGTAAATGCAGGAGAGAGATTTCCTCCCCTCCTGCCATTTGTCTTTTTGCTGTTGCTGCTTCTTGATGTCAGGCTTGGACATTACTTTTTTTCGCCCCCCTGATATGGGAATGTGCACTATATCTGGCGTTGCTGCAACACTCTTGAGTATAAAAAGAAAGGAGGCACTCTTATTCTACTGCTGCAGCTTCTGTGCAGCTTCCTGTCTATTATCCCTGTTTCTCTTAACCACTGCTGCAGCCACTGCAGCAGGGCCTGACTTACTCTAACCCCCAGCTGGGTGGACTGGGCAGATGTGTGATGTGGGTAATGTTCTTCTCAAAGTAGGTCTGGGTTCTCCCAACTTACATAAACAGTGATTTCTCCCATTAGTGTGCCTTCTGTACCACCCAAAAATGATACTGGAGAAATAATAGTGCTTTAACCAGTGCGCCCAAAATGATAGAACTACAAAGATAGTTCCACTCTTATTGCCAGCCTCATAATTTGTCAAATTTCCCACATTAATGCTAATGCCATACATTTTATCTATAATTCTTCTAGGAAATCCTTTGCTGGTTTTAACCTTACTGCAACACGGTTATGACTTGGACTAAACATAATCACTTACTATCTTGCTTTCTATTAATAAGAACCTCATACACACTTAGTAATTCCAGCCTGAGAGATTTGTAAGAGGACTAGAGTACTGCATATTGTCAGCCAAAGGTTATCATCATAGGAAGAGACTGCAGCCAGAGGCATCCGCTGAACTCTGTAAGTATCCTAACAATACTACCATTGGTCGACTGCCCCAGGGGGACCACCCAAGTCCTCCTCTCTGCTGCTGACTAAGTACATAATGAGCTGTCAAGAGTAAACAACACTGTTTGATCAGGTACTCATGTACCCATCCAGCAACTCTACATGGCCTCCTGAATTCAAATGCTGTGGCCCGCACCTCATCTCCACACCCCCTGCTCCATATCTTAATCAGAGACAACTGGAGGAGAAGAACAGAAGATTGCAGCTACTGATGGTCACCACAGACGGCCAACTGTTGGGGCAGTATAGTGTCCTACACTGTGGTTTTCTGGGACGGTATTTTGCACTATGATGTTGTTGACGAATTTGGACCTGCCTACAAAATCAAGTCACTTTAAGTTCTTTTTCCAGTTTTAGTTCCCAGTCCGCCCCTGGTACCCGCCATGTATATACATTATATTGTTATAGTGTATATATAGTGATTTCCATATAATATCAACCATACAAACATTTGTTGCAGATAATTCGCACAATAATGTGCCCATGTGAATGGGTCTTTGGGCCCAGTTGTTACCAAGCATGGACTCGGCCTTTCACATGAAGTGATCATTAATTTGGATATTTTCAGCGAGTGTTGCATATGTCATTTAACAGGAGATTAATGTGTAAGACACCTTCTGTGCTGACTTGAAGTGTAATGTGAGCTACAGTGAAGTCAGTAGCTCTTACATTAGCATGACAGGCAGCAGTATTGATTGCTAGAATGCAGTATTTTCAATGGACACAAAATACATACAGGGATTGTGATGGTCCAACATAGCACACTCAAACTGATCAGCTTTTCAGGATATAGTTGCCAGAACGACACAGCTCCATCCATTGTGTAGTGGCCTGAGCTGCTTACTGCAGTGCTTCTCCTATTGAAGCATAAGGAGTTTGGAGTGTTAGACCCCCACCGATCAGATGTTGATGGTCTATCCTGAGGATAGGCCATTATTATAAAAGGAGCAGACTACCCCTTTAAGATCTATGAGACCATATTATATAAGTACTGTATTTTGCATCTATTGGGTCATTTTTAAGATTTATTAGTCTAAGTGTCAGTAAATGTATTTTTTATTGAATGAAAGGCATTGGTTCCTTGTGTTTTTAACTGGTAATGATTTTGTAACTATCCTTGTGTTTTTAACTGGTAATGATTTTATAACTATTAACAATTAAAAATCATCTGGTATTGGCTTGAACTTGTCCCTTTACTACTAAGCTAACAAGATTAAAGGTGTAATCTCCCCAAATCGCCTGCGTCATACACGATCCAGCTTATATGGGAGTAACTTAGGAACACCCTTGTTGGTTTTCTGCTTTTTATTGTGGATAAGAAGTGATATCACAGGGCAATTCCAACTTTTTTTTTTTTGAACTTACACAGCCTCTACCCCAGTGATCATTGAATCTAATATGTAATGACTAGCAACTTAGTTTGAAAGCTTCTCTGCCGTGTGTGAGGCAGTTACCACCACAACAATGATTTACTTCTTATCGTTACTTATAAACCTGCCAAATGTGTTCATATCTTTCTTATATAATGTAATGAATTGAAAAGTGCAGGTTCAATACAAAGGTGAAGCTACCCTGGCTCGAACTGACTGCATCATTGTGTTTAATGATACAGTCAGTTCCTATTGCATTGCAAACTATTGTACTGTACTCACACGATGATGTGAATACAATACAATAGACCTGCGATCTGATAATAAAACACTATGATGAAGTCAGTTTGAGTCAGGAGAACCGCCGTAGTTCCAGGAGATGTGACCGTCACATGGGTGGTGTTTCCCAGATGCACAGGGATGCATTTCACAACGCCAGTGGATAGCGGCAGCGGCCATATGTAGTTGATGTGACATCACTCCTGAAGTTGGGTAAACAGAGCCCGGTCAGGAGAAAAGGAGCATGGGATGTGTCAGGTAAGTACTTGCCAGTCTTTATTTCAGGTGGATCTCAAGATTGTTGTATGTTTTCCACCTGAAACCAGACAACCCCTTTAAACTCAATAGGCAGTGTTCTTATAGTGGGCTCAGGCTCTGATACCATAGTAAGCCCCAAAGGAGGAGATAAAAAAAAAAAAAAAAAAAAACAATTTGGAGCTGCCTTTAGAGCCAATCAATTGCCACTAGGGTCTATTTCAGGCATCCCCAAACTGCGGCCCTCCAGATGTTGCAAAACTACAACTCCCAGCATGCCCGGACAGCCTACAGCTATCAGCCTACAGCAGGGCATGGTGGGAGTTGTAGTTTTACAACAGCTGAAGGGCCGCAGTTTGGGGATGCCTGGGTCTATTTAATTGAATAAAACCTATTACTGATGATATGGGAGTTGGACCCGAGAATAATGTTGAGCGAACTTGTGTTTTCAAGTTCGGCATACAAGGTTTGGGTTATCTAAGAATTCCATTATGGATTCCACTACCACGGACTATAAGTTATAGTCCGTGGTAGTGGAATCCATAACGGAATTCTTAGATAACCCGAACCTTGTATGCCGAACTTGAAAACACAAGTTCGCTCAACACTACCCGAGAACAATTTCTTTTGTTGGGGCCAAGGAACCCTAGTCTAACACCATCCATAGGAATATATAGAGAACTATTTATAATACATCTTTTTCAAGAGAGCAGAATCTGTAAGATTTCACAATAAATGGGCAAAGAATTAATGGAATTTTACTGTAAAGTGGCAACTTGCTCAGTGACTCTATGGAAACTATATATGTAATTGAAAATGCATATTCACTATGAGTTCATCATAGTTTTAATAGGTGGCATCTTTTGTTTAGAATAGAGGTCTAATGACAGTAGAGTCTACGCTCCATCTCTTTATAAGAATGAAGCAATGTCTGTGCACTTACATGTTGCTTTCTCACTGCAAGCTATACAAATGCGGTCAAAATGAAAAACCTTGCAAAATGTAAGGAATGTGAATGACAAGCCCGCCTTGGCATCCCGCTTTTCAGTTATAAATACTTCAACTGCTTTTATTGTTCACTCTCTGCTCTCTCTCCCTGAAGTGAAAGGATTTCAGTTTACAGTTAACAACCAGATAATAAACATCCAACATTACAGTTACAGAACAGGAGTAAAATATTAAAGGCAAACACAACTATTCAAAATGAAATAAAATATTCATTTACTTCCGCAAGCAGTCATAAACTGAACATCATATGAGATTTCTATATAAAGCAGAAATAGCCTTGACAAATTACATGAACATAAGGAAATCGACTCCTATCTGAACTGGGTAATTCCATTGATGTGACTAATATACGAGTACATATTGGAATCACGTCTTGTGAACGTGGAAGTAATGCGTACTAGATACCTGGAGATCACATATGGAGAGCTTGAAGTTCTGCATTCTGCTGTTATTTCCACCTTGGGAATTCCCCTTAGTAGAGGAAACGTGGCTCTTGCCAGTTAAGGTTTTTTTATATAGTGGATATTAGGGCACATTACTCAACAGTGTTGTTTATGTTAATGTCATTTTTGTAAAGTAAATTTTCTGAAATTTTGTGGGGGTCCATGTTTTGGTCAGAGAAGGGGAATCTATCATATATGCAATGCTAGGCAGGTGGTCTAGATCAGGGATGCTCAACCCGCGGCCCTCCAGCTGTTGCAAAACTACAATTCCCAGCATGCCCTAATAGCTGTAGGCTGTCCAAACATGCTGGGAGTTGTAGTTTTGCAACAGCTGGAGGGCTGCAGGTTGGGCATCCCTGGTCTAGATGCTACTTCTGACTGGTATCTATAGATATATATATATATATACACATTTATAGATAAAAAATATATGTGTGTGTGTGTGGGTGTAAGCATCTAGACTCAATAAATGCCTAAGAAAGGAAATGATTCACCCTTTGAAGTTTCACAGAATTTGCCCTCTCTCGAGTCAGAACATAAGCCAATCTTTGCTTTAGGGGAGGGCGGTAAGGATTGTGTTTATGTGTAGGTGGGCTGTGAATTGAGTAACGCATTGGTGTCTTTCATAAGAGAGATCTTTGTGAAAGCTTTTCATTCCTTTGTACAATTGAAGCTTAAGATGTCACAACTGGTTTATCAGGAACTACACCTTGGGTAAATTGGAAATATTTCTGGACTTAGTCACACGGCAATAGCAATTCAAAACCTGTTAGAATTTCCTGCAATTTGTTTGTTGATATTTTAAACAACTTCCTATATTATTATCTATTGTTCTCCCCAGTAAAACAAACTGTGCTTTATAATGCAGGAAAAATACTTTATGCTTTTTTATTGCCCACAATCAGGAAAGAGAAACTCATTAACATCAAGTACTGAATTACAAAGGTACATTCTCAAACAGCAGATTTTTTGCAGAAATTTATCAGATTGTAAATTAGTTCCATTCAGGACTCATGCACACAACTGTATTTTTCATCTGTGTGCTATCCATTCAGTTCTATTGGGTCAAGCACACATATTTTTTGCAGATCCGTGTGGTCATTCTGTGAATTACAGAACATGTCCTATTCTGGTCCACTTTGCAGAATAGAGTAGTCATTTCTATTGATGGAAGTGAAAAAAATGCAGAATGCACATGGAAAATATCTATATCTATTTGCAGTAGATCCGCTGCTTGTGAATTTATCTTAAGGGTACGGCCACAAAGTCAAGTTTCTGCTTGCAGTTTCGGAAGCCAAAATAAAGAGTGGATCATAAATGGAGATTTATATGAAATGGAGAAATGGAGAATTATATAGGACAGATACAATTTTTGCTCTTTTTTAATCGTTTCCTGGTTTTGACTTCAAAAACTGCATGCTGAAAATTGATCATGTGGCCATACCCTATGTACACACTGTCCATAGAAGAATGTGGCTCCAAATACTGCTTGTACTTAACTGTAGACTGTGAAAAGGCACCATAGCTTAACTCCTTTCTCACATTGGGTGCTAATGGAGTCTAAGGGCTTAGGTAACACTCTCATCTCCACTAGTCTCTTCTTATACTCATGTCACGCTCTGGTGTGGAGGGAATAGCCACACCAAGCATAAGAGGGAAGGGAAAAGACCAAACAAGGGAAATGGTCACCTCCTGCAGGGAACCCTGAAACTAGGTCCAGTATGAACAGGCCTTAGTGGTAAGAGAGTTCATACACAGGAACCTAATAACAAACTCACCCTACAGAACCCTGCAGCTAGTGACATAGGAAAGAGTCAACCCGTTCCTCCAAGAGGACGGACGAACAGGAGACTCCAGAAGGCAAAACCACAACAGGGAAAAGTAGGATAAACACACTGGTGAAAATGACACTTATCTTAATACCACTTATTGCAGCAACCGGATCTCAGCCGAGAACAACACCACACACAACAAAGTAAGCAGAAAGTATAAACCGCAAGGAATGCTGGGAGAGGAAGGGATAAATAGGGGAAAGATAATCACCACACCCACAACAGCTGAGGGGAAGGGGTGTGGTAAACAGCAACCAAACCAAGAGGAAAACATATCAAATTATGTCACTTTTGAAAGCCTAGCCAAATGCCTACAATCTGATGCAGGAACGTTTGTGACATTACCCCCCCCCTTTTACGGGTGACCTCCGGGCACCCAGGACCAACTCTATCAGGATGAGACCTGTGAAAGGCTTTCACCAAACGACTGGCATTAACGTCAGATGCCGGTACCCATGTCCTCTCCTCGGGTCCATAACCCTTCCAGTGAACAAGATATTGAAGAGTTCCACGGAGAACTCGAGAATCAATGATCTTGACGATCTGGAATTCCAAATTGCCATCCACCAAGACAGGCGCGGGTGGCAAGGAAGATGGCTCCAGAGGTTCAACATATCTCTTCAACAAAGATCTGTAAAACACATTATGGATTTTCAGAGCCTGAGGAAGTTCAAGACGAAATGCTACAGGATTAATAATGGCCGTGATCTTATATGGGCCAATAAATCTTGGAACCCAACTTCCAAGAAGGAACTTTCAACTTAATGTTCCTAGTAGACAGCCACACAGAATCACCCACACTTTGGCCCGGACCATTCATACGTTTCCTGTCAGCCACACGTTTGTACTTGTTACCCATATTTATCAAGTTATTTAGAATTTTCCGCCATATAGATGACGAAAAACGTTCTTCCTCAGGAATACCAGAAGTATCAGAACCAGAAAATATGCCAAACTGCGGGTGGAAGCCATATGCACAAAAAAATGGTGACTTACCAGTGGAGTCCTGTCTGCGATTATTTATAGCAAACTCTGCCAGAGACAAAAACGAGGACCACTCCTCCTGGTTCTCAGAGACAAAACATCTCAAGTAAGTCTCCAGACTCTGATTGGTACGCTCAGTCTGTCCATTCGTCTGGAGGTGAAAGGCAGAGGAAAAAGACAATTGTACCCCAAGCCGAGTACAGAATGCCTTCCAGAATCTGGACACAAACTGAGTCCCACGATCAGAGACCACGTCAGTGGGAATGCCATGAAGTTTCACAATGTTGTCAGCAAACACTTGTGCAAGAGTTTTAGCATTAGGGAGTCCAGGTAATGCAATAAAGTGCGCCATTTTACTAAAATCATCTACAACCACCAGAATAACTGTCTTACCAGATGAATCAGGCAGATCAGTGATGAAGTCCATGGATAAGGGAGTCCATGGTCTGGACAGAATGGGGAATGGAAGTAGGGGTCCTACAACTCATAAGTTTAGCTACTTGTCAGCTTACTTGGCTTCTTAAGGTTTTGGTGAGTCAAGCCTTAGCTTTGGTTAGCTGGCTCCCTTGTCTGACTCTGCGGTCTGGCTGAGGCGTCTGACTTTTGTGTCTGACTTGGGATTAGCTTCCCTTCGCTGCAGACTAAACTTTCCCTGACCATACTTTAGTATTCTGATCTAGACTGACCTTGTTTTTACTGAGCTAAACTCTACTCCCTTGCACTTCCTGCAACCTGTTCTATATATAGATCTTTAGCACCAGTACCACCTAGGGGTGAATGGATGTGTCTACATGAAAGGTGTAAATAGCCTGTTAGAAGGAATTACAGCAATATACATACATATTATAAAATGACATTCTGCAAATACCCTTATATATACAGGGCCGTACTACTACTACGGAGTGGGACCCTGCATACAGTATGTTCACATGGCAAAATGTGCTGCTTGGAAACAGCTTACCATTGTTTTCAGTGGGAAATATGCATCTGTACCTCTCATCTTCAGAAGAATTGCCTTGTTATGTTTCTAGAAAGTGCTTGAAAGGGGGGGGGGGACAACAGACTATTCTATTCCGAATGACAAATCCCTATCACCAATATGGGGCTCATTCTGAGGCTTGCAGTAGGGACCTCCCTTTATGCATACTACTGATTAGTCCCCTTGAATTATCTAGTCCTCTCTACATTTGTGTAGCATGCACAGGAACATCTTTTCAAAATATGTTTCTGCTCAGCAAAATATTCTAGTTGTCTTTATGATGTCTTGTGACAACATTTTGATAAAATTTTGTCCAGGTTCCCCATGAAAGGGCTAAGAAAATAAAGCACTTTTTATTCCAATATGCTTTATCTATTGATTCTTTTGGGTTTCCTTTCCTTGCAGACATTTCAGTAAAACCTGTCCTGATCATCTAATGGACATGCAGGTGATTGGCTTGTTCTGTACAATAACTGCATTTCTATTTTCTAAAAGCAAGCAATCAAGGTTCCCCTTCAATGACTGATAGTACTTGAAGCAGTGACTATAAGGCACAGTCACTATCAAATGTATGACACTGTACCTACTAAAATGAATGGGGTACAGTTCTTGCTGGAGTGTTGTGGCTCCTTTAGGCATCCCCCACATAACTGGAGTTTTAACTTGCGGAAGTATAACACAGTTTTTGATAGAAGCAGCTGTAGGAACAATTTACTTGTAAAAAGCCACCAAAGAAGCCACCTGACCTGTTCCCGATGAAATAAGAATGCAAAGGTTTCACAAGTGCATAATACAGGACTACACATACATTTAAAACGCCTTAGGGACATGCACAAGGTCCATCAGCCATCACTGTTAAAAGTTGCCACTGATGGTCTGACACTCAAAGCTTGTGAGCACCTTGAATGTTGATGTTACTACTGTAGTATGTCATTATTACTTAGTTGTCATATAGCAACATCATATTACTTTATGGCACTTTATGGCACTTTTATCACTGGTGGTAATGTTTGAATGCTGTATGTGTCACGGACATTCCTATGACTGGTAACAGGAGGTCTGTCAGATTGGCAACACGTGGTATAATCTGACATGTTTTCCCTTTTTGTTGTTGGTATTTACCACGCCCTTTTCCCTTAGGTGTTCCTGGTGTGGAAATTGTCCCTCCCCTATTTATTGCTTCTTCTCCCACTATTCCTTGTGGTTTATAGCTTCAGTTGTTGTTGTGTTGTGCAGCAGTTTGGTTTTCAGCTGAGATTCTGGAGCCTCCATTTCTTCATTGAAAGACAACTTCCCTTTTCCCTTCTGTGTGTTTTGTTACTTTTTCCTGTTGTTTTGTTATTAGGCCTAAGGGAGACTCCTGTTCGTCCTTCCCTTTGGAGGAACAGGTAGACTCATTCCTGTCTTTAGTTCCAGGGACCTATAGGGTCAATTCGGTGTTTAGGTTCCTGTGTATGAACTTGCCTACATTTGAGGCCTGTTCATACTGGTAGACAGGAATTTAGCCAGGGTTTCCTGTAGGAGGTGTCCATCTTTCTTCCTTAGTTTCTAGGCCTAATCTCCTTTCCCTCCTACGCTTGGTTTGGTTTCCCCCCACACCTGCGAGTGACATTATAAACTGCCAATTACCATCACTTTGTTGTTTGTATCTGTACAGCCATGGATCCTATTGCTGTACTCGCCGGGCAGCTGCAGGGGCTGGCTTTGGAGGTAGCTGACCTCCGCACAACTGCTGGTAATAAAAAGGGAGTGTGTTTTTTCTGCGGAGAGAAAGGACACTTTATCAACGCATGTCCATGCATTTAGTCTCTAAAAGAGAAAAAAAAGAAAGGGGGCGTTAAATTCCCACCTCACTCTTGGAGGAGTGGGTGGAGAGACAGAAAACGTTCATTTGTCTTCATCCTGTAGTACCCGTTTTCTCCTGACTGCCGGGGTGGCGCTAGAGTCAAAAGTTCTGAGAACTGAGGTGTTTATTGACAGCAGGGCAGGGGTGAACCTGATTGATGCTCAGTTTGTCCGTATACATGGATTGTCTCCGAGTGCATTGGAGAAGAGGATTTCTGTGTTTGCTATTGATTCTGCGCCTCTTTCTCAAAATTCTGATATCAAATTAAGAGTGGGTGAATTTCATCAGGAACTTATTTTGTGTTGGAAGGTCTTCCTGCTCCTGTGGTGCTGGGTTTACCGTGGTTAAGCAAACACAATCCAACCATCGATTGGCATAATAGACAGATTCTGGATTGGGGTGATTATTGCGTTGACAATTGTCTTAACAGATCTTTTTCTGCGTTAACTACTAAGACACTTCCCTCTTCCATATCTAATTTCGCTGATGTATTTTCTGAAGGTGGATGTCAGGATTTACCCCCACATTGGGAATACGATTGCCCTATCAATCTCATCCCCGGAGCGAAGTTGCCCAAATCTAGGCTGTATAACCTTTCTGGACCTGAGGGAATGGCCATGAAAGAATATATTGCTGAGAGTTTGGCTAAAGGACACATAAGACCTTTCAAATCTCCAGTGGCAGCTGGGTTTTTCTTAAAGAAAAAGGACAGAACTCTTAGGCCATGTCCGGATTTCCGTGAACTCAATCGGATTACTGTCCGTGATCCTTACCCCCTTCCTTTGATTCCCGATTTGTTTAACCATATTGTGGATGCCAAGGTGTTCTCCAAGTTGGATTTAAGGGGGCATATAATCTGGTCATGATCAATGAAGGGGATGAATGGAAGATGGCTTTTAACACTCCTGAGGGCCACTTTCAGAACCTGGTCATGCCTTTTGGGTTGACCAATGCTCCTGCTGTCTTCCAGCATTTTGTTAATGACATTTTTCATCACCTGGTGGGGAAGTTTGTAGTCGTGTATTTGTATGACATACTAATCTATTCTCCAGATATGGTGACACATCAGGATCACGTTAGACAGGTGTTGCAGATCTTAATAGATAATAAATTGTACGCAAAATTAGAGAAATGTGTTTTTGCTGTACAAGAGGTGCAATTCTTAGGATACCTGCTGTCATCTTCAGGTTTTCGAATGGATCCAGAGAAAGTCCGTGCTGTATTGGACTGGGATCGACCTGAAAATTTGAAGGCTCTTATGCGGTTTTTGGGGTTCACCAACGATTACCGAAAGTTTATTAAGAACTATTCGACAATAGTTAAACCCTTAACTGACATGACTAGGAAAGGGACGGATGTCTCAGTATGGTCTGATGCAGCATTGCAAGCCTTTTCCGCTGTGAAGGAGTGCTTCTCTTCTGCCCCTATTTTGGTGCAACCAGATGTGTCACAACCTTTCATCGTGGAGGTTGACACCTCCGAGGTGGGGGTAGGAGCAGTTTTGTCACAGGGTCCATCACCAGGTAAATGGCGCCCATGTGACTTTTTCTCGAAAAAACTCTCTGCTGCGGAGAGAAATTACGATGTGGGTAACAGAGAGATACTGGCCATTAAGTTGGCTTTTGAGGAATGGCGTCATTGGTTGGAAGGGGCGAATCATCCAATCACAGTATTCACAGATCACAAAAACCTGGCTTACCTTGAGTCAGCGAAACTACTTAACCCGAGGCAGGCCAGATGATCTTTGTTCTTCACCAGATTCAAGTTCATTGTCACGTATCGTCCTGGGATTAAGAATGTCAAGGCGGGTGCCTTGTCACATAGTTTTCCCGGAGGTGGTGATTTTGAAGATCCGAGCCCTATACTGTCTGAAGGGGTGGTGATATCTGCTCTTTACCCTGATCTTGAGGCTAAGGTGTTTGAGGACCAGGGAGAAGCACCAGAGGCTTGCCCCCCTGGGAAATTGTTTGTTCCATCTGAATTGCGTCATAAGGTGTTTGAGGAACATCACTGTATGGTGCTTGCGGGACACCCTGGGAGTAAATCCACTGTCGACCTCTTCTCTCGTAGATTCTGGTGGCCAGGGCTGCGTAAGTGTGTTGAGGACTATGTGTCGGCCTGTAGCGTCTGTGCACGCGCTAAGGTGACACATACTCAACATTCTGGACCCCTACTCCCGTTGCCCATCCCGTCCAGACCATGGACTCACTTGTCTATGGACTTTATCACTGATCTGCCTAATTCGTCTGGAAAGACAGTTATTCTGGTGGTTGTAGATTGGTTTAGTAAAATGGCGCACTTTATTGCATTGCCCGGACTCCCTAATGCTAAAACCCTTGCACAAGTGTTTGTTGACAACATTGTGAAACTTCATGGCATTCCCACTGACGTGGTCTCTGATCGTGGGACTCAGTTTATGTCCAGATTCTGGAAGGCATTCTGTACAACTGTCTTTTTCCTCTGCTTTTCACCCTCAGACGAATGGACAGACTGAGCGTACTAATCAGAGTCTGGAGACTTAAGATGTTTTGTCTCTGAGGATCCGGAGGAGTGGTCCTCGTTTTTGTCTCTGGCGGAGTTTGCCATAAACATTCGTAGACAGGAGTCCACTGGCAAGTGTTGTGCAGCAGTTTGGTTTTCAGCTGAGATTCTGGAGCCTCCATTTCTTCATTGAAAGATAACTTTCCTTTTTCCTTCTGTGTGTTTTGTTACTTTTTCCTGTTGTTTTGTTATTAGGCCTAAGAGAGACTCCTGTTCGTCCTTCCTTTTGGAGAAACAGGTAGACTCATTCCTGTCATTAGTTCCAGGGACATATAGGGTCAGTTCGGTGTTTAGGTTCCTTGAACTTGACTACCTTTGAAGCCTGTTCATACTGCTAGATAGACAGGAATTGAGCCAGAGTTTTCTGTAGGAGGTGTCCATCTTTCTTCCTTAGTTTCTAGGCCTAATCTCCTTTCCCTCCTATGCTTGGTTTGGTTCCCCCTCCCCACAACTGCGCGTGACAGTATGGTGGTAATTAGGTCGCACTATTACTTAGGTAAAGTATCTCATTTTTGCAGTTCATGATGATGTCAGCACAGTTTAGCACTTTTAGTTAGGCAACTGTATGGTAAATGTGGTAAATGTAAGATACTGTTGTGGCACTATCATTTAAAGAGTAACTAAACTTTTATGTAACTTTTTTGAAATGTCCCAAATGCGCTTTTTTAAATGTCCCAAATGCACACATAGCTGCACCTGCCTGTGCCAGCTCCACTCAGATAATCCTGGCCTAGCACATCATTACAGGTTACCGATGTGCTATGCCAGTATTTAGCTAAGCTGAGTGTTTCTGCCTGCACAACGTTCAATGTGTAATAAAAGTGAAAAAATAAAAGGGAAATAAAAGTTTAGTTACTCCCTTAGGCCCTTACAAATAGGCAATGTTGATGATTATTTTTACACTGTATAACATTGCACTTATGTGGGTTACCAAAAAATGGCACCAAACACTACATCATCCAATATAAGGTGCTCTGTTAAAAGGTTAGCAGTAACATAAAGAGACGGACATCCCACACTATATAGTATTGAAGGCTGGTATAAAGTAAAGCAGCATGGTGGGCAGCATGGTAGCTCAGTGGTTAGCGGTGGCTCAGGGGTTCTGTGTTTAAATCCGTCCAAGGACAACATCTTCATGGAGTTTGTATGTTCTTCCCGTGTTTGCCTAGGTTTCCTCCGGGTACTCTGGTTTCCTTCTATACGCCAAAGACATACTGATACGGAACTTAGATTGTGAGTCCCCAATGTGGGGACAGAGTGATGATAATGTCTGAAAAGTCCTGCGGACTATGTCAGCGCTTTATAGGTGAGTAAAAAACAAACAACTAGGAAGCTATTGACTCCCCAAATAATTTTGAATGATAGACACATCTCAGTGCTGCATGGAAACCACCCTCAATTGCAACAGATCCTGGTCATGATTAAACATTTAAATGACCTATTAAATGCAATTGAACAGCAAGAGCAAAATAGAAATGATTCTTATGGTCTGGCAAAACTTGAACAAATGTGTAAGGATTTATTAACAGTAGATAAAAAAAGCAGCAAAGGTGGAATAGTTGCTGTGAAAGACATTTTGTAATTAAGATTAAATACACAGGTAGCTTATTCTCCTCCCAAAAGTTTTATTCTTTTAAGTATTCGGCAGAGCCAAAAAGTGTCACATGGCATTCTTCCTTGCAGCCTTGACTTGTCTTCTTGAGTGAGTATTACGCTAGTTTTCAAACTCTCCTGGTACCTTTGTGTACCTTTTTAAGAAATGGATCCTGGGGAAGCAATCAGTTGGAAGTTCAAAGTTTTTCCTTCTAAAACCACTATCCAACATTTAAAGTCACATGTTGTCCCTGTAGGGAAATATACATATTGGGGTCATTTATTAAAAGTGGCATTTTAGACACTGGTCTTAATACCCCTTTAGCTGGTGGTGGATGCGCCGAATTTATGTTTAACTTTGGCCTATCCACCGCCTGTATAAACCTATGCCAGCTCCCTTGCTGGTGTAGATTTAGACAATTTTCTATGCCTAAAACAGATGTAGAAAATGATAAATGAGATGCGCCTGCCAGCAAGTCGACTTTCCCGCCACCTTTTTTAGACCTGGCGAGAGCGAAGATTGCCGCACAAATAACCTTTGTGCTACAATCAGCAAAAGATATACGTCAAAAGAGTGGCCTATATCTGTTAGTAATTGACCCCCATCGTTTCATGACCTGTAATGCATGATCGGAACAGGTTTCCCAGAGTGGAAGCTGCTCTTATATAGAGTTGAAGTCTGATGGTATTCTATGACATTCATATTTCCTATTAGTCATGAGACAAACCCTTTAATAGAACACAATACTGATGATTTTATGAAAAGGAGCCTGCCCTGCTGAAATGTTTTTCAATGTTATATTTCTATTATGTTACTGCAGATAATTTATTAGAGGCTGCAAGCACACCTTAAGGGCCCATTCACACGACCATGTGAATGGGTCCACATCTATTCCGCAATATTGCGGAATAGATGCAGCCCCATTCACCTCTATGAGAGTGTGAAGCCTCTGCATGGAGCCAGCTCCGTGCCGCGGCTCCGCATAAAAAAATAAAACATGTCCTATACTTGTCCGCAACAGCGGACAAGTATAGGCATTTTCAATAGTAGTAGGCATTTTCAATCGTAAAAGTGCAGCGTACGGTCGTCTGAATGAGCCCTAATTCTGAAGGTGCCACCTGGAAGGGTTGGACAACCTACAATACAATGTTCAGAGATCCAAGGCTCACTTGTTATTGATGCACAAATAGACGTTTATTAGACAATATTGTATGAAAAAATGCATAGATTTGATGCATATTCCTTCTAACAGTCACATATAATAATAACATAATGACACCAGCGGTATGTATGTTACTTTTGTACTATAAAGCAGCGAGTCAAGATTGGGGTGAGTGCCGCTTCTTACTTACCTTCTACAAATGTATGATGTCTTTGAAACTGTGAATGCAGAGCACCACCGAGAGCACCGCAAGCTGGATGTGACAGTATGAAGCCTGCAATATAGTCGCATGTGCCGACTTTATAACTATATCTTTCAATTTATAATAATGACATAATATCCATATGGCAAAAAGCAACGTTTTGGTTGGTATGACTTCTCTTACATCATATCTGTGGTGAAGTAGAATACAGTAGTTGCTAAATTACAAACTTATAAGCAGAGGCTGGCTGGGCAGGGGGGCACATGCCCCCCGGGCCAGTTGATGTCCAGGGCCACTGTGGTTCCTCAACTCCTTTGTATCTGCATCCACTAGACACAGATACAACTGAGCCTGCAGTAGCACCGGCAGGACAAGGTAACCATTGGTTCCCTGCCCAGCTGTTCCCACGACACATTGATGTGACATAGGCGGCACGATGATGTCATCACGCCACCTGCAATGTTCCTCAGGAGCAGACCCACCAGAAGAGGCGAGGTCTGCATGGTGGGACCATGCCACCACTGGGACAGATGAGTACAAACTGCCCTAATGGTAGTACTGGCCCCTGACTCCTAATACTAATATTGACCCCTAATACCGACCACTAGTACTGATGCCTAACACTACTAACCCCTAACCCTAATACTGGCCCCTAACTCTAATACTGGTCCCAATGCTAATTCTACACCATACTAACTCTAATACTGATACCTAATCCTAAGGCTACATACACACGACCGTATGTGTGTTGCGGTCTGCAGATCCGCAAAACATGGATACTGGCTGTGTGCGTTTCACATTTTGTGGAACACATGGCCGTCCCTATGATAGAAATGTCTATTCTTGTCTGCAATTGTGGACAAGAATAGGACATGCTCTATCTTTTTTTGGGGGGCGTGGAACAGAACTACGAATGTGGACAGCATATGGTGTCCTGTCCACATCTTTTGTGGCCCCATTGAAATGAATGGAAATGCGGTTGTGTGAATGTACCCTAATATTGACCCTAACCCCAATATAGGCCCCTAACTAATACTGATCCTAATGCTGGCCCTAAGGGTGCATTCAGACAACCGTATTTCTGGGTCCGCATCCATTCCGCAATTTAGCATTTCAATGGGGTCACAAAAGATGCGGACAGCTGTCCACATTCGTAGTTCTGCGGCCCCTTAAAAAAAAAGATAGAACATGTCCTATTCTTGTCTGCAAACGCGGACAGGAATAGGCATCTCTATATGGGGCTGGCCCTGTGCATTCCGCAAAATCCAGAATGCACAAGGCCAGTATACATATTTTGCAATTTGCGGACTGCAAAACACTTACGGTTGTCTGAATGTAGCCTTAGCTTAATACTACACCTACTGTAACTCTAATACTGACCCCTAACCCCAATACTGACCCTAATGTAAATACCAATCCTAACCCTAAAACCATAACTACAATCCCCAATACCTCATACAGTGATCATAATATGACTGTCCACATATATCTGTACCCATTGCATCTTTTATACCTCTCACCTCACACATAGTATACACACAGAGTACTGATACATCAGGTACAAGGTATAATAGATGCTGTGTGTACGGATATATAGCATATAAAGCAGTGTACTCATATGTCAGCTACAAGGTATAATACATGCAGTGCAGGGGCGTAGCTAATACTGACTGGGCCCCACAGCAAATTTTTGTATGGGACCCTGCCAACTTAATGTACATACTCATACATGTGCTCACCGCATACATGTACAGACTCATACACACGTTCACCACGTACATGGGTGCACTGATACATGCACGCACCACATATGTACATAGACGCACTCATACACAGTCACCACATACATAGACGCACTCACCACATAGATGAATACACTCAAACACACACTCACCACTTACATGGATGCACTCATACATACACTCACCACATTCATAGACACACTTATACACACACTCACCACATTCATAGACACACTTATACACGCACTCACCACATACATGGTTGCACTGATACACGCACGCAGTGGAGGGGTTAATTAGTAAATTACTATGGGGGGTCAGATAACAGGACATATGGGGAGGGGGGGGGGGGGACAGGCATCATACAACTCTGTGTGCAGAAGCAGCCAGCCTGCTCTACACTAGCTTCCTGCTGGTGGGTGGGGCCTGATCCCATGACATTCTACTATTGGCTGTCATCAGATATAGAAAGCTGCCAGCCAATAGTAGAATAGTGCCAGTACTGCGGATCCCAGAGTGAGAGCGGCCATAGGAGGAGGATACAACAATTGTACTCTGTCCTCACTGATCAAGGAACTTCGGTGGGTTTAGCTCCAGCGCTGCTGCTGTAAGTGGCATCCTC
This sequence comes from Rhinella marina, assembly GCA_900303285.1. Lineage (NCBI taxonomy): Eukaryota > Metazoa > Chordata > Amphibia > Anura > Bufonidae > Rhinella > Rhinella marina. The sequence goes on along the minus strand of ONZH01029463.1, from coordinate 59,407 downwards.
TTCTATAAAGTACAGCAGTACAAAGGGTAAGCCTGTAGATATAATAAAAAGATTCAATACTGCTTTGGGGCCCCTTCTGAGCTTGGGCCCTGAAGCAGTCGCTTCCCCTGCTTCCCTGATTGATCACTGATGCAGTCTGTTCAGATATACAGTATACAAAGCAGTGTACTCATGTGAGATACAAGATGTAATTTATACCTCGTACCACATATACGGTATCAGTACACTGATGTATATACTATATATCTGTACGCAGTGCATCTATTATAACTCTTACCTCACATATCAGTACACTGCTGTGTATACTATATCTGTATATACTGCATGTATTATAAAAGTATAATAGATGCAGTGGGTACAGTTATATATTATACACAGCAGTGTACTGATATGTGAGGTATAATAGATGCGCTATGTACAGGTATATAGTATATTCATGTGTACTCATATTTGGAATACAAGGTGTAATTTTTACCTAGTACCGCACATATCAGTACACTGCTGTATATACTATGTATCTGTACACGCTGCATCTATTATACCTCTTACTACATTACCATCAGCAACATGTGACTGATGATGTCACACCTTCTGTTACCCACTGCATTCTAGCTTCTACTGAGTATTATTATACAGTGTGTATACACTGTACTCGGGGGCACATATAAGAGGCACTATACATAAATGGGGGGAAAAGAAGAGGCACTATACATAAATGGGCACATATAAGAGGCACTGTACATAAAGGGGCACATAGAAGAGGCACTATACATAAAGGGGCACATAGAAGAGGTACTATACATAAAGGGGCACATATAAGAGGCACTATACATAAAGGGGCACATATAAGAGGCATTATACATAAAGGGGCACATATAAGAGGCACTATACATAAAGGCAGTCACAGAAAAAAAGTGGTCTAAAATGGCAGAAAATGCTCAAAAACCCCAAATGCTGTTGCGCATTTATAACTGGGGGAGCAAATCCTGCACATGTGGTTCGCTGCTGAACGTAATACCTAGCAAAAATGCATACAATGGAGGATGCCTGCACACATGTACCACAACAACATCCTACACAGGATAACCAAGTGTGCGGATGTGACAAACTATACAATCAAACAAATCACAGAAAATGGTGCACTACAACGGTGAATGCAATTGACAATATATGGCTAACCCTCACACTGATGTTAAAATGAGACTTTCGCCAATATATTCTTATATCAAGAACATACCGGAGCCCGAGCACCCCGTCAAGGTATCTCAAGTGGCACGGGACCTAACGCTCACCCTACTATGGTATAAGTAATTGCAGATAGGGGCATGAAGTCCGACACACAGCAACCAGCTCCCAGTTACCTCCAGCGTGAAATCACACATACAATGGGAGGGGGGCGGAGGCTGTGAGTCCCTCTTAACCCTGGCGTCATGTGACCCAGGCTGCAAAGGTGCACCTGAATGTTGCCCATTAGTCAAATCAAGGCACATTCAACCTCCAGGTATAAATGTCCAAACACAGTCACAGAAAAAAAGTGGTCTAAAATGGCAGAAAATGCTCAAAAACCCCAAATGCTGTTGCGCATTTATAACCGGGGGAGCAAATCCTGCACATGTGGGTTAAGAGGGACTCACAGCCTCCGCCCCCCTCCCATTGTATGTGTGATTTCACGCTGGAGGTAACTGGGAGCTGGTTGCTGTGTGTCGGCTTCATGCCCCTATCTGCAATTACCTATACCATAGTAGGGTGAGCGTTAGGTCCCGTGCCACTTGAGATACCTTGATGGGGTGCTCGGGCTCCCGTATGTTCTTGATATAAGAATATATTGGCTAAAGTCTCATTTTAACATCAGTGTGAGAGTTAGCCATATATTGTCAATTGCATTCACCGTTGTAGTGCACCATTTTCTGTGATTTTTTTATTTATTTTTTATTTTTTTTTACTATACATAAAGGGGCACATAGAGGTAGAATACATAAAGAGGGCACATATAAGAGGCACTATACATAAAGGGGCACATAAAAGAGGCACTATACATGAAGGGGCACATTTGACTTATTGGTTTGGTTCTGTTGCTATATTTGTTGTTGATTTTGTTGCTGTATTTGACATCTAGGCTTGGTTCTGGTGCTGTATTCATGCGATGAACTTGGTTCTAATGCTTTATCATCTTGGATAATGCTCTGTATTTGTTTGTTAAACATTCATCTGATGCTATACTCCGAACTCATACCAAATATTCACATTTGCGTTCGGGCCACTGTCACAGATTCTGTCAAAAAGACCGGACACAAGTCCTGCATGCAAACTTTTTTGTCCAGTAATGGAGCAGCATCCTGAGAAGACCCCATTATAGTCAATGGAGTCTCTTCTGCTCTGGAGGTGGTAAATCTTGTCCGTCTAATAATCAGGCTGTTGCTACGGGATTGCACATGTACGTACAATCCCAACATGAAAACACAACCTGCTGCCGCCTTTTAATGATTTAAAGCCCAGTTACCTATACTGCCTTTATATGGTATGTGGAGTTAAACAGGTTAAGGTGGGCTGCTACACATGGGCCAGTGCTGGGTGCTTGCCCCCCAGGCTAAAATTTGCCAGCCAGCCCCTGCTTATAAGAGGCTACCATTTATAGTCCTGACACAAAGTACACAATAACATTTCATTAATTGTTTAGCTCACATAAACCGCTAGAGAAAAAAATAATAATAATAATCAGTTTTCACAAATAACACACTGTAAGAAGTAAAATATGCAAACTATATAATTAAATATTGCCAGTTTTTCTGTGTCTTGTAGGGAGAAGAAGCCACAGCACTTTGAAGCATAACTAAAGCTTGGCACATTACTCAACTCTCCCGTGATTTCAGTGAGGAACACTGTATACTATAATTACTCCACTGATATATTTATATCTGTTATCAGGGACTAATGTAATGTGAACATTGTGCACCGGCAGTTTCATTTGGAACTGAGCCTGAGGACTTGATGATCATACTGTACCAAGAACTCAGGCACATGGAGCTAAAGTTCTTCCGTTTCATAATGTCCTGCTTCTTCTGGCACTCGCCAAAACTACTATACATGGAAACAGATGGGATTTCCTTATCTATGTAGACTATAAAATACTCATAAATACAAACTACTTGTATAATTAAAGAAGCATGTTTTACAACACATCTTTTACTGCTGAATGAAGTAAAGGCTGAAAAGGTCAGAAATACGGAAGTATTTTTGTGGACAGAGTCACAGCTTGAGGCTTAGCATGGCATCAGCAGTTGAACTCAAAAGTGCTGAAGACGCTATTATTACAAGTAATAATAAAAGCTAATGCAGTGTCCAACTACTATGGTAAGTGGTACACTGCAAAAGGGTTGAAATGTGCATTTACAAAATAAACGCATTTCATGTACTTTTGGTGCACCAGGAGTTAAGCTGTGCATCTCTCCCTATAGGGACGAGTTAGATCAGAGCGATGTCTAGACAATGATGAGGGCAGATGTAGATGCAAAGACACAGCCCTGGATAAGACCATACAAAAATGTAAAGAGATAAGAACAAAATATATGTTTGAAAAGCATTCCAGTGTAAAGAGGAATGTGCGCGTAGAAGCTCTGTGAATATAAGCTGTCTGAAAGGACTTTACAGGCTCTACAACAAAAGGCATAACAGTCTGATTTTTGGGGTCTGCCTTGTGGTTGCCTCATGTGAACTGTTGCCCTCCTATTTCTGGATGGGTATGCTAAAGTCAGCTAGAAAAGTGCAGTGTGAGGAAAATTGCTTTAACTACTTCTGCAGCCATGTGATCTGTGAGACCATAAAATTGCATCTTGTGTAAGAATTGCCAGTCCATGCATGCTGAGAACTGTAAATGAACTTGAATCTGTAGTAAGGAACTGTTCTCCTATCCTGGGTTTACTGCACTGTCTCCTTCTGTCGTGGATGGGCTGTTTGGGGTGAGCCAAAGTAAGACCTTGGTGGCAGGTATAGGAGTTCATACCTTGTTTTTGTTTGTAACAAATGTGTAAGTACCAATTTGTCATTCAAACTGAGCCAATCCAGTACCAGTGGCTAGTCTGCCAAGACCCAATTCACACAGTTCATAAACACAAAGATGTCCCAGGACTAACATTTAGATGGCACCCCAGTGGCACCTCCAACAGAGGGTGATTTGATTCAGTCAGCAAGCTCCTAGACAGTCTTTAAACCCATAGTAACATAGGGACTAGAGATGAGCGAATTTTTCACAAATTCGATTCGGCTGGTTCGCCAAATTTTTCTGGAAAGATTTGTTTCGATCCAAATAAATTTGTGGCAAATTGCGTTAAAAACGGCTACTTCTGGGCTGCAGAGAGCCTGTATAGTGGTGTAGAACACTGTGCCTTGCAGTAACACGCATTGGGAGTCTGCTGTGGTAGTGAAACAATATTGTGACACATAGTATGACACATAGATAACAGACGTCGCCCTTAGAATCGCTGCACACTTTACGTATTTGGGCAGTTATGGGGCCAAAACTCACCAAATAACTCAAGTCTGAACTCAGCCTTACAGGTCAATGTTAGAGCCTGTGCAGAGGCCCAAGATCCTACTATAGAGTGAAAGAGCGCACTCTTTTTACACAAATTCACTGATTCCACATAGATTTCTTACAGAACGTGTTCTATTACACACTTAAACTAGCAAAGTTCCCCCCCCAGACAGTGTGAAGATGGCAGTGACAGCAGCATCAGGAGACCACAGAATGGCTCGACGACAGTGTATAGGAGGCAGTGGCAGCAGCTGTAGCATCAAGAGACCACAGAGTGGTACAACAACAGTGTATAGGAGGCAGTGGCAGCAGCTGTAGCATCAAGAGACCACAGAGTGGTGCGACGATAGTGTAGAGGAGGCAGTGACAGCAGCTGTAGCATCAGGAGACCAGAGTGGCACAACGACAGAGTAGGTTGACAAGATTGAAAACGTCAATCGGTAGAATTTCGCAGTCACAGACAGGCCCAATGAAAAGACTGCAAATGACAGTAGTGAAGAACTACGAAGTTACACAGTGGCACAACGACAGAGTAGGTTGACAAGATTGAAAACGTCAATCAGTAGAATTTCGCAGTCACAGACAGGCCCAATGAAAAGACTGCAAATGACAGTAGTGCAGAATTATGAAGTTACACAGTGGCACAACGACAAGGTAGAGGAGGCAGTGTCAGCAGCTGTAGCATCAGGAGACCACAGAGCGGCGACAGTATATAGGAGGCAGTAGCAGCAGCTGTAGCATCAGGAGACCACAGAGCGGAACAACAACAGTATATAGGAGGCAGTGGCAGTAGCTGTAGCATTATGAGGCCACACAGTGGCAAAACGACAGGGTTGGGCAAGTGGCAGCAACCATAGTAGCATAATTATGAGGTCAGACCGGAGTGGCACGATGAGGTTATGAGGCCAGAGTGGCATGACGACAGAGATGGGAAGGGAAAATTTCTCATCACCACTAATGTCTGTGCCCGAGGAATTCATGTAGACCAAGTGTTAACCGTTGTCAAGTTTAACCTGCACAGTGTGCAAGTGGCAGCAGTACTGTTAGAATTTTGAGGCTACAGAGTGGCACAATGACAGACCGTGGAAGTGGCGGCAGCAGCAGTAGAATTTTGAGGCCATAGAGTGGCACAATGACAAAGTGTGGAAGTTGCAGCAGCAGTCGTAAAATTTAGAGGCCAGAGTGGTACGAAGACAGAGATAGGAAGGTAAAAGTTCTCATAACCACTAATGTCTGTGCCAGAGGAATTGACGTAGAACAAGTGTCAACCATTGTCAATTTTAATTTCCGAGTCAGAGGCTCACCGAGCAAATATCACATGTCAGTAAGTAAAATTTCAGTGTCACCAAAATCACTAATGTCTTTAAGTTTAATTTCCGAGTCACAGTCCAGTGAGCAAATATCACATGTCTGTAAGTTTAATTTCCAAGTCAGAGGCCCGCCGAGCAAATATCAAATGTCTGTAAGTTTAATTTTGAGGCAACAGATTAGTCCGACGACATTATGGAGTCAGTAGTAGTAGTAGCAGCACAGCAACATGGTCAGACTACAGAATGGTACGATGACATTATGTAGGCAGTAGCAGCATCAGCAGACTATAGAGTAGCACGACAACAGTGTGGGGAGGTGGGTGGCAATAACACTACCCGCTGACAATGGTGGGTGTAAGAAGGAGCATCAGATGTGTGGCATCAGGCGGGGGGCAGCATCAAAGTATTTGGTGAGGCAGGTAGCCAGCCAGAAGAAACAGTCAAAAAACAGCATGAATGATCTAATATGACACATCAGGCGTTGGTGGTTGGAAATCCTGGCTGATCCACGCCTGATTCATCTTGACAAAGGTGAGTCTCTCCACATTTTGGGTGGACAGGCGAGTTCTCCTTGGTGTAACTATGGCCCCCGCTGCACTAAACACCCGCTCTGATGCCACACTACTGGCCAGGCAGGACAGCTTCTCAAGTGCAAACTCGGCCAGTTGCGGCCACAAATCCAGTTTGGCTGCCCAGTAGTCCAGCGGATCTTCAATGTGGGGTGGCAGGGTGCTGTCCAAGTAGGCCACCACCTGCTGGTTCAGGGTCTGTTCCAAGTCTAGCTGCTGCTGCTGGTGAGTACTTTCCTCCCTAGGCGGGTGAAGAAAGCTGCTCATCAGTGACTCCAGACTCAAGTTGCTGCTGATGGAGCTGGTACTGCTCCTACCCCCCCAGCAGCCGTGGCAGTGGTACGTGAGCACTGAGGGACCCCCCGGTCAGACCAGCGAGAGGATGGACAATGACGCAGATAGGCAGCAGCCAACTGACTACATAGGATGTCTCTATAGTAGTTCAGTTTGTCCTCCCTCTCAGCAGGTGAAAAAAAGGCCCCCATTTTAGACCGGTAGCGAGGGTCCAAGAGGGTGGAGAGCCAGAAGTCATCCCTCTGCTGGATGGTGACTATTCGGCTTTCACTACCTAGGCAAATCCGCATGCATCGGGCCATCTGCGCAAGTGACTCGGAGGGACTCCCTGCCTCCAACTCCACTGTATACTGCCATGGTGTCTCTGGGTCATCTGCCTCATCTACCTCCTCTGGCTGCTCCTGCTCCTCCTCTTCTGTCACCTGGGTAGAAAAACCACTAATTTCAAAAGACTTTGCTTGTGCTCCAATGTCCTCCTCCTCCTCCAGTTCAGCCCCCACCAGACTCATGTGGCTGTGAGATGTAGTCACCATGTCTCCACTCCCCTGACCAGACAGATTTTGCAGCATCTGTTCCAGGACATGAAGCAGTGGAATGACGTTGTTCATCCCATATTCCTGGCGACTGACAAATAATGTGGCCTCCTCAAAGGGCCTGAGCAAGCAGCAGGTGTCACGCATGAGCTGCCATTGGCTGACACAGGGGAGTACCCCTGTCCGCTTGAATCATCAAGAAATCATTAATGGCCTTTCTCTGTTCGTATAGTAGGTCCAACATATGGAGGGTAGAATTCCAACGGGTGGAAACGTCACATATCAGCCTATGTTGGGGGATTCCGTTCTGCCGCTGCAGCTCAAGGAGGGTGTGCTTGGCGGTGTAGGAATGGCTGAAGTGCATGCAAAGTTTTCTGGACTTTTTTAGAATGTTTTGCAGATGGGTGGAAGACTTGAGGAACTGTTTGACAACCAGATTAAATACGTGTGCCATGCAGGGCGCATGGCTCAGCCCTCCTTGGCGCAGCGCGGACACCATGTTCTTTCCGTTGTCTGTCACCATGGTTCCGATTTTAAGTTGTAGCGGAGAAAGCGAGGAATCAATTTTTTCATTCATGACACGGAGCAGTTCCTCCCCTGTGTGACTTCGTTTGCCCAGGCAAACCAGGTGTAAAACTGCGTGACACCGCCGTGCCCTGCACATGTGGTATGCTGGAGGAGCACTATGACTTGTCCCTGCAGTGGAGGCTGAGGTGGTGGAGAAGGAGGCGGACATTGGCGCAAGATCAGCAGTTTGACAACGAGGAGGAGAAAGTGCCGTTACCTGTCCAAGTTGCTCGTGTGGCTGGGCAGGAAGCTCATTCACCCAGTGGGCCGTAAAGGACATGTACTGTCCCTGACCGTAGTTACAACCCCACACGTTGGCGCTGCCATGCACTTTGGCAGACACTGACAGGCTCAAGGACTGGCCTGGACCTTCTCTTCTATATATTTGTGCAGGGCTGGTACTGCCTTTTTTGCACAGAAATGACAGCTTGGGACTAGGCACAAGCCATCAGTTCTCTGAACGGTGCAGAGTCCACCACTTAAAAAGGGAGGGACTGCAGCACCAGCAACTTGGACAGGAGCACGGTCAGCTTCTGCACCGTAGGATGGTTGGACATGTACTGCTGTCTCTTGGCAATCGCCTCGTTGAACGACTGCTGGTGTAATGAGTGGCGAGGAATAAAAGGACGAGGAGCAGGAGCATCAGGACCGGTAGATAATGGGAAAGACAGACAGCTCCCTTCGGCAGAGGTGCTGGAGCTTTGACTGCCTGAAATGGGATGTGTGCCACTGGGTGATGCGGCTGTTGCTGTGGCAGACTGGACCACCACATCTGAGCCACGGTTCTCCCAGGCCACTTTATGGTGACGCTGCATATGTTGGCACAGGGCCGAGTTGCCAACATTAGCACCCTGGCCACGCTTCACTTTCTGCCCACAGATTCTTTATATAGCCATGTTCACCTCCTCCGGCGGCTTGATGAAAAACTGCCACACCGCCAAGTAGGTGATTTTACCACCAACACTTTGCACTGACTGACTGCTACCTCCGCTGCCTCGGTGAGCACCTGCGCCGCTATTTTCAAGGTCAGAAAGCACCTGCGAAGAGGATGGTCTACCCCGTGCCCGTTTGGCTCCCGACCTCGCACTGCTGCCACTGTGCTGACTCCCGGCCACACTACCAACTTGCTGGATGCACCGCTGTCTGACGCGCCAACCTCTTCTCCCGATGATGATGATGATGATGAGGAAGCCTGACCGCTCGCAACATAACCTCCCACTCCACTCTTCTCATCGGTACTTGCCCACCTACTGGAAGAAGCCATGGATGTCTACCCCACCTCTTGGCTGGCCAGTAGCTGCTGACTGTCCTCAAGTAGTTTGTCCTCGCTGTATAGTGGGGCAGAGCCCACAGCATATAGTACTTCTCTGGCTGAGGGAAACAAAAAGGACAGAGGCAGGTTGAGGACAGGTGAGGGCACTGGACCTGCTCCCGGGCCATGCCAACTAAGGGTTGTGTCTGACGAACCCACCGACTTTTGGCTGGGGGTGTCAGATGTCATCTGGGATGAAGTGGATGACCGAGTCAACCATTCAAGAACCGCTGGGTTGGTGGTCAACACACGACTGCTAGATGACACCGGTAGCTCTGGCCTCGCCAAGTGACCCCTACTGCCACTTCCCTTCCTCTGATGCAACCTGTGCCTGTTCCAGAAACATTTGTGCCACTGCCCCTCCCCTGTGAAGGGCCTGTCACCTCTCTATCTGACATACTGTTTGATAAAAAATTTTAAATAAAAGGAAATTAAGAAACCCCCTAAAAAATATACTTTGCTCACTGCCTTGCACAACGGCTTAACTATTTCTTTTAGAAATAACATCACCCACAGAGTGGGTTAAAAATGGGTTACTGCACTGCACTACAATGGGTTACTGCACAGCCCTACACACTATATGGCGCTTTTCGGGTTTGCTAACACACTCCAAAAATGTTTGTAGAAACAGCAAGCACCACAGAATGGCTTAAGTATTTCTTTTAAAAATAACGACACCCACAGAGTGGGGTAACACTAGGTTTCTGCACTACACACTATATGGTGTAACAATGGGTTACTGCACCGCACTACACACTATATGGCGCTTTTCTGTTTGTTTGGCGACTGACACTGAGACTATTTCTTTAAAATGAACAAGCCGACAAACACGGCTTAACTGTTTTTTTGGCAAATCAACTTCACCGAGGAAGTTAGTTAACAAATCGCCAATCACGGATTAATTTTTTTTTTCCCAAACATAACCCAAAAGATAATTTTTTTTTTATATGTACCCCAAACAAGGCTTTGACCCTGTTACTGCACTGAAACAAGAAACACAAGTGGTGCTTCTTTGAATAAAGCACCCCAAAACAGCCTTTAAAACTGAGTGCAGTATGTAACAGGCTAACACCAATGCCCAGTCACTGCTGCTCAGTGTAACAAAATCGCGATTTCCCTGCCTGATATTCCCCTATTGATTCTGTGTAAAAATCCTCCCTATCATTTCCCTGCAGTTCTGATCATCTATCCCTGAACTCCTCAAACTTCTTTCTTTTCTTTAACAAGGTTTTGCTATCACTTACTAAAAGTATAAATCTGAAGGTGTCGGCCCCTTACAGAGTAGTGAGGGGGGAGTAGCAGAGAGCGATGAGGAGAAAGCAAAACTCTTAAATATTTTTTTCTCCACTGTATTCACTGAGGAAAATAAACTGTCAGATGAAATGCAGAATATAAAAGTGAATTCCCCTTTAAAAGTGTCCTGTCTGACCCAGGAAGAAGTACTGGGGCGTCTTAAAAAGATTAAAATAGACAAATCGCCAGGACCGGATGGCATACACCCACGTATCCTAAGAGAATTAAGTAATGTCATTGCCAGACCCTTATACTTGATATTTAAGGACTCTATACTGACAGGGAGTGTTCCACAGGATTGGCACATAGCAAATGTGGTGCCAATATTCAAAAAGGGTCCAAAAACAGAGCCTGGGAACTATAGGCCGGTAAGTTTAACATCTGTAGTGGGTAAACTGTTTGAAGGTTTTCTAAGAGATGCTATCTTGGAGTACCTCAATGAAAATAAGCAAATAACTCCATATCAGCATGGCTTCATGAGGGATCGGTCGTGTCAAACCAATTTAATCAGTTTCTATGAGGAGGTAAGTTCTAGACTTGACCGCGGGGAATCAATGGATATTGTATATCTGGACTTCTCCAAAGCATTTGACACGGTACCACATAAAAGGTTAGTATATAAAATGAGAATGCTTGGTCTTGGAGAAAATGTCTGTATGTGGGTAAGTAAATGGCTCAGTGATAAAAAACAGAGGGTGGTTATTAATGGTACATACTCAGATTGGTTCACTGTAACTAGTGGGGTACCACAGGGGTCAGTATTGGGCCCTATTCTCTTCAATATATTTATTAATGACCTTGTAGAAGGCTTGCACAGTAAAATATCAATTTTTGCAGATGACACTAAACTGTGTAAAGTAATTAACACAGAAGAGGACAGTACACTGCTACAGATGGATCTGGATAGACTGGAGGCTTGGGCAGAGAAGTGGCAGATGAGGTTTAACACTGACAAATGTAAGGTTATGCATATGGGAAGGAATAATGCAAGTCACCAGTACATACTAAATGGTAAAACATTGGGTAACTCTGACATGGAAAAGGACCTAGGAATTTTAGTGAACAGCAAACTAAGCTGCAGAAACCAGTGTCAGACAGCTGCTGCCAAGGCCAATAAGATAATGGGTTGCATCAAAAGGGGCATAGATGCCCGTGATGAGAACATAGTCCTGCCACTTTACAAATCACTAGTCAGACCACACATGGAGTACTGTGTACAGTTCTGGGCTCCTGTGAACAAGGCAGACAGAGCAGAGCTGGAGAGGGTTCAGAGGAGGGCAACTAAAGTCATAGCTGGAATGGGTGGACTACAGTACCCAGAAAGATTATCAAAATTAGGGTTATTCACTTTAGAAAAAAGACGACTGAGGGGAGATCTAATAACTATGTATAAATATATCAGGGGTCAGTACAGAGATCTCTCCCATGATCTATTTATCCCAAGGACAGTAACCATGACGAGGGGACATCCTCTGCGCCTGGAGGAAAGAAGGTTTGTTCACAAAAATAGAAGAGGATTCTTTACGGTAAGAGCAGTGAGACTATGGAACTCTCTGCCCGAGGAGGTGGTGATGGTAAGTTCAGTAAAAGAGTTCAAGAGGGGCCTGGATGTATTTCTGGAGGGTAATAATATTACAGGTTATAGTTACTAGATATGGGTTGTTGTTGATCCAGGGAGTAATTCTGATTGCCTGATTGGAGTCGGGAAGGAATTTTTTCCCCTAAAGTGAGGAAAATTGGCTTCTACCGCACAGGGGTTTTTTGCCTTCCTCTGGATCAAATTGTAGGAAAACAGGACGAACTGGATGGACAGATGTCTTTTTTCGGCCTTATAAACTACGTTACTATGTTACTATGTTACTTTCCCTAGCGCTTCTCACGTCTGTCCCTGCACTAAGTCCAATGGCAAATGGCTGAATCGGGGAGTGCAGGGATATTTATAGGGCTGTGACATCACAGGACCTGGCTGGCTGCTAATTGGCTACATGTCTGCATGTGATCGCATTGTGGGTGTTTCCTTCTTTCTCCCAGAGTTCTTTGCCCTATGTCATGCCATGTGCTTGCAGCCATTTTCGGAAAAAAAAAAAAAAAACGATTCATTGCCACAAATCGCTAGGAAATTCGACTTCGTTGCGAATCGAATTTTTCCTGAAATTCGGATCGAATTCCACTTCGTCAGATTTGATTTGCTCATCTCTAATAGGGACACATTTATTAAGACCGGCATTTTAGATGCAGGTATTAATAATGCCAGGGACTGACTGGGAACTTAAAGTGGCCCTGGTGAAAAATACTAAAAGTGGCCCTGTTTTGTAGTCGGGTCCAAATTGATGGAAGGCAGGGCCAGCAATACCATATTGTAGTACATTATACCAACAGAGCCAAATAGCACAGTCCATCACAAAATACTGCCAGCAGAAACAAAACACATCCCCAAAAACTTCCACTGGCCGGCCAAGTGGAGAGCCCAAGCAGCCCCCGGGGCATCAGACCACTGGGAAATTTCCCTGTAAGGTCTATGACCAATCCGCCCCTAAATAAAGCCCTGCACTGGCAGAGGATCTGCTGGAGTTATGAAGGGGTGCCGGCCTTTTTTAAAACTTCGGCACATCCACCGCCACTTCTAAATGTAAGACAGCTTCCTAGCTGTCTTACATTTAGACTATTTTCTATGCCTGAAACAAAAATAGTAAATGACACGCGCCTGCTGCCCTTCCCCCCACACCCACTTTTTTTAGACCTGGCGTGAGTGGGGGAAAGTAGCAGAATGCGCCGCAATCTGCACCTGAAATACACCTAATATAGGCATATTTCAGCTTCATAAATGACCCCTATAGTTTGTAAGACTGAGAAAATACATGTCCATCCAGTTTAGCCTGTTATCCTGCAAAATTGATGCAGAAAATGGCAAAAAAGCCCATGAGGTAAGAACCAATTTTCCTAATTTTAAGGGAAAACTCCTTTTCCAAGCTTTTATTCTCTCTTTATCAAAACTTTTCTTTTTCAGAACAACTCTGAGCCACAGCAATATCAAATTGCTTTACATTTTAATTCTTTAGCATAAAATCCCCTTTAAAAAAAAAAAAAAAACGAAAATGTTTTTGCATTGCTGCATCCTCAAACTCATAAGTTTTGTATTTTTCTTACTATGGATCTGCATGAAGGTGTATTTTTTTGTGGGACGACTTGTACTTTTCATTGGTATCATTTTGGGGTATATAACTTTTTGATCAATTTTTTTGCTCTCCACTGCATTTAGACTAGGCCACCATAAAAAGCCCAGGGTGACTGCTATAAAAAAAGTGTATTGGCAGTCACTGATGTGTTAATGGCTATGTATGCCTTTGGTGAATTTTTTTTATTGTTGTATCTACTTATTTTGGGTTAAAATAACGGTCAACAGCTTGTCTTTTGCAGCTTTCACTCTTTATACAGCCTGTACTGTCTGGCAGCTCGAGATGTAGGCCTTATGTCTATCTGGGAAATGAATAGAACACTTATCTGGTGTCTTCCTTTTCATCTTTTTAGCTGCAGATCTGCCAGATCCTGGGCTTCTTTTCTACCATCCAAGATGGCTGCAACACTTCTCAGACTGCCAAGTGTATAAGTGTTCATTTGGTAGCCAAGACACTTCTGGCTGTTCTAGTATTGGTCAGCACTGCTCAGAGCAGTTGAAGTGTCTTGGGCTACCAATGCACAGTGTGCACTCTGAGAAGCGGTGTCGCCATATTGGATGGCATTAAAAGAGCCTAAGAATTTGCAGATCTACAACTAATAATATTAAAAGGAGGGCACCAAGTAAGTGTTCTGTTCATTCCCCAGTATATCTGAATTTTTTTTCTTGAACTGGAGAGTTACTTTAAGCTAAATTATGATTGAACTTATAAGACTAATAATCGATTTCAATGAAAAGTAGAAAGGACATTCTGCAGAGGTAATGAAAACTAGGTTTTAGAAGATAAACTTTAGAACATTTTTAACAAAGACAAATTACTGTAGAAAAATTATTTTAGCCAAAAAAGTAGAATGCTATAATAGTAAAAAAAAAAAAAAAAAAAAAAAAAAGTGTTCTCAAAGGTGTCCATAGCCTGTAAGCATTTTATTGCCATGTCTTTGGTCAGCTTTTCTTATGCATCTATTTTTGTAATTTTATTGTGTTTTTGCCATTTGTGAATATGTAAGTTTTCTAGGATTTATTGCTTGTATCATTGTGTTGTCATGCACAAATAAGCAGTGCTTTGTTTTCTTATGTGGCATGCTGCGTGGCTTGTAATACCCATGCATCTTTGAAACACTGGAATGTTTAGTTATCTGAATTAGCTAATAATTAATTCAAGTAAAACGCTTAACATTTCTTGGAAAGATTATTTTCTCAATAAAGTAAAATTACTAGCCAGTTATTACCCTGTCATTAATCAGTTCAAAGGGCTGCTTTACTATGCTTGCCCTTTATAACAAAGTTGCACACTAGTCATATTTTAAAACGTGTAGTATTAGTTTAGTCATGCAAGATGAATAGGACACAGAAACAAACTGCACTTTACAGTTTTAAAAATTCTACAAGTGTTTTCATCTTCTTGTTTATTATTTTTTTCTTTTTGATTTTTCTAATGCTACTACCAGTTAGTCACTATTTATACTGTGTGACTGTACTAAGGTCTATAGTGTCTCAACAAGAGCCAATTCATGCAATCGTATTGCATCCAGAAAAAAAAGTTAGATTTGCATCTGTATGGAGATCCAAAAGTGTGACTGTAATATGCGTCTATGACCATATAAAATCTGTATTAGATTAGTTTTTTATGTCTACACAAATTTATTTAGGAAGATTCTCTGTTTCCCCTTTTTTGTCCCAATCCGCTGAAAACACTTACAGGAAGGTGAAAAATGTACAGATGCCAATTGTTTGTTAAAACAGCAAAGGCAGCATTGTGTTCTATGTGTTTCGGCTTTAATTTGCCTGAAAATTAGAACTTTGCAAGTTAGCAATCATGCTTACACATTGTATTCTCTTCAGAGCAGTGTGGATTGTTGGAGGAATGGGAAAAGAAAAGGAGATTATAGGTTTAGATCGGAAAGGCAACTTCCAAACTCTTTATGATGACCCATTCCCTTTGAAAAACGCATAGCTTTCTGCAACATTTCTGCACAGACTTTTGGCCGGGCTGGAAATTATAAAACCTGTCCTGGTCTTGTCCATTTTGCGGACAAGATTAGGCTTTTTTACAGTGGGTCCTGCAAAAACACATTTTGCGGATCCTTTTGCGGACAGCAAAACAGATATAATCATGTTGTTGTAGGAAATATTAATTATTAATATTTGGGATGAATATTAACAGCCATTGCTGACTCCGCCCATTTCCTATTTCTACCCATTTCTTTAACTTTCCTGAGCTACGTGCATGCCTATACTGCTACGGCGCAGACTGAAAACTCTATATACTGTATTATAACAAAATATATTTATTACAAATATAAAGTTTACAGTCAGTTATTTACTATATATATATTGTAAGGGGTTGTACACGCTCAGGGGGGGGGGGGGGGTCACATCACACAATTTCTTCATAACTACGAGGTTTTCCAGGTCCAACTCTATTTTATTGGTACCAGCACTCAACACAAAACAAATCATAAAACAAAATTCCTGCCCGGCTAGGCTCTGGCTAGACATAGGTTTCCCTATCTCACCTTTAATAAGACTCTGTTCACAAGCAGCTTTTGTTGCGGCTTCCCTCAGCCTTCTGGGTCAGCCGCTTCCGGGCCGTGACCTCCACACAAATTCAGAGTCTCGGGAGAGATCCGGCTATACGTAGCCTGTGGTCCCCTTCAGCCCACCTGGCTGAGACCACACCAAGCCTCATTGGCTTCACCCTCTCTCAGGGTCAGTGCCTCTCTCCCAGACTGACACACTGGAGGATTACTTTTCCCTCCCAGATTACACCAGCTGGCCTCACCTGGGATTTTATTCATCTCACCCAGTTGAGAAACCTGAGTGAGATACACACCCCTTCCAGCTTTCCAGTACACATCACCACATACCCCCCCCTCTGTTCAAACCTATGGGGGTGAATACATGCTTTCCCTTTATTTTGCCATATCCAGGCCAGCAGGATTTGGTTTGTTATCAGCACCAACTTCCTATCCTGTAGGTAGTGTCTAAGGGAGTCCAGTCCCCAACTGGTATCAAGACCCTCTCTTTCTATTCTTTTACGAGCGATGACACGCTCCTGCACTTTATCTCGTTCTCTCGGTTTCTTTGGCTCTTGCCCCTTCTGGGACTGCTCCAGCCCTTGACTGGCTGTTTGCCCAGTAGCTCCCACCTGCGGATGTTTCCAGCCACTTTCTTCTTTGCGGCGTCTCTTCAGCTGCGCACGCTTGATTCTGCTTGTCCTGGAACGGTCAGAAGCTCTATTTCTGTGCTCGCTCTTCTCTTCAGTACTGTTCTCCTTAGGTTTGGCGGCAGTTTCAGAGTCCTCTGCTTCTTCAGTGGCTTTTTCCACTTCGGCTTCAGCTTTCTCATCCCTCTTGGACATGGCACCATATACCGGCACTTTTAACTCCTCCCCTTCTTTCTCATCAAGGTTGGAGGCACTAGGGATATGGGAGTCCTTATCTGACTCTTCAATTCTTCTAGCGGTTTACCCAGGACACGGGTCTCTATTCATATAAACTCCAGCGGAGCCATGCCATAGTAGTAGCCAGCATCTGTACAGTGGTCGGGCGTCTCCCCGTAATTCTTCCCCAGACAGCTGTTGGCATCCTGGAAAATGTTGACAATGGAGCGGACGTCTTTCACAACCAGGTCTTGGCTACTCCCGGCCATAAGTCTCTTGGCCTCTGCATCCACATCAATCTTATCCGTTTGTTCAGCAGGAACTTCTTCCATCTTCTCTGCCTTGGCTGGCACTGCAGCATCCCCGCTTCCAGACCCATTCTCAACAAGCTCTGGCATCTTGGCCCCTTTCAGAGGACTCTCTTCCTCAGGTTTTCTATTTACCTTCTTTTGTACTAGTTGAGCGATGTCTAGTACACAGCTGGTTCCCTGCACAATGCAGTCTCTGCTCTTCACTGCTGCCACAGCAGATGTAGGAGTACCATCGTTCTCTTTTGGAAACGCAGAGAGACTTTCTCCCCGGGTCTCTTTAAGCACTTTCTCTGTGTCTCCTGCAGTTTTTGGTGCTTCTTTTTGTTGAGATTCCTCCTTCAAAGCTTGTCCTGTAGCCTTTTCTTGACAGACCTGCTCTTGAAGTTCCATCATCTGCAGCACTTGTTTTTGGTGGTCCAGTGCGGTGGGAAGGTCAGCCATGTACCTCTCCAATGTCTCTGTCCTCTGCTGCTTTTCTTTATTCTGTTCTGATTCTTTCTGACATTTCTTCTCCAGCTGCTCTAAGAGGACAGCTAGTGTCTTTTCTAGCGTATCTAGGGACTGTGTAGAGAGAGAGGAAGCATCCTCATGTTTGCAGCTATACTGATCTTTCAGCAGTCGGTCATGCTCTTTTACTACACCCCCTTGTCTACCATAGACATCTGTCTTAGTGGTGTTATTCTCCAGGTTATTACTAACCACTGACACCTGGTTCCTACCAGCAACCACACCAGTTTCCCAAGAAACTAACTTGGCAACCCCACTCTTTGAGTTGCTATCAGCCATAGCACATACATTTGCTATACCACTTTTGTCAGTCTCATTCCTGACCTCTAGGGGCACAAATGAGACAATTCCCACAGTATCCAGGTTCATGTCCTGAACCCACTCAGGCTTCCTTGTACCTGAATGGTTTACATTTACAACACCTTCATGAACACTGTATCCAAGCTCAGTAACCATAGAACACAGTGGAGACTGTTGGTCTGCAGCTGGTATGTGTGGCACACCCTGTAACACTGCCACACTTTCCTGCATATTCCCTACAGAGGGTTCTCTCCGCTGTGTGTTCTCAACATTATTCAGCATTTTTTCATTATACACATTTTTACCAGCAGGGGAAGCTTCTTCCCCGACAACCTGAAAAGAAAAAGGCATGTAATCATCATCATCATCACATCTCTTACATGACCCCACATTTCCATTATGCATTTCCAGTATGTGGACAGAGTCACTCTGCACCTTCTCTGCCCCATTGTCTCCCATAGTGTTTTCCCTTATAGCTGTATTTAAAGGGACAGGCACAGGGTCTGCAGCAAGGTCTCCATTTCCCCACAACTCTGTAAACAAGGGGAAGTCACGGCCCACCACCATATCATCCAATTTGGTCGCAGTCTCTAGTCCCGAGATCGCGACACATACCGGCTCGGCAGGTAGCAACTGCCGCCGACTCTCACCATAGTCCACGGCTTCTGAGGCACCAGGGCACTGATTAGCACCATGCCCAACCTCTAGAGCCTCTCTCTTTATCACATTGTCTATGGCAAATACACAAACAGGAACAGTCTTACCAGCTGCTGTCACAATGTCGACACACCCATTACATGAGGGCGCTTGCTCTCCAGAGACATCTCCACTGAGGTCCTCCTCCTTCCTCAGGATCTTGGGAACCTCCAGCCCCTGGTTCCTGGCCACAGGATCAGCTATCGTCTCCTCAAACCAGTGGTTGCTATGGGAAATGCTTTGGTTGTCGACTTGTCCCTCAGTTTCTCCAGCCGCACCATTCAAAGAACTTTCGCCATTCCACAGCTGCCAAAACCATGGAAAGTCTGTGCCCAGCACAAACTCCACCTCCAGGGTCTTACATTTTAGCAGCTCCCACTGCACAGAACTATAGTCTGTTTCAAATGTCAGAGACACTGTGGTCTCTGTCTCTGGCCCCCTCTCTAGAAAGTCCAGAACCTTGGGCATAACCCGAGACACTTGTTGGCGGGAATCTAGACTGACCCCCAGCGGGATTCCTCCAATTACCAAGTCACAGGACCTTTCACTGTCTTTATCAGATCTCCTGATCTCATAGTTATCCATTATGGCACAGACCGGCTGCAGGTAGGTCTGCATCAGCAGGTTTATGAACTGTTCCATGGCACCAGAAGACCCCCAACCAAAAACAAATAAATTTTCAACAGGGCAGTCTTTTACTTGGGCTACTGGCCCTTTAAATTTCAGCAAGTTCTACTTGCAATACAGCAAAAAAAAAAAAAAGTCCTGTTTAGCAGATTAACAGCTGCATCTTTTCCAACACCAGGCCTCCAGCCCTTTAACACAGGTTCACAGCAACACTTTTAGCTGCACCTGCTCTTTTCCACGCCGTTGCGCCTAGCAACCAGCTGTTGCCCTTTTCAGCATGGACACTGGCCCGCATCAACATGTCCTTTTTGGAAACAACATGCCCACATCCTCCACCATATGTAAGGGGTCGTACACGCTCAGGGGGTCACATCACACAATTTCTTCATAACTACGAGGTTTTCCTGGTCCAACTCTATTTTATTGGTACCAGCACTCAACACAAAACAAATCATAAAACAAAATTCCTGCCCGGCTAGGCTCTGGCTAGACATAGGTTTCCCTATCTCACCTTTAATAAGACGCTGTTCACAAGCAGCTTTTGTTGCAGCTTCCCTCAGAGTCTCAGGAGAGATCCGGCTATACGTAGCCTGTGGTCCCCTTCAGCCCACCTGGCTGAGACCACACCAAGCCTCACTGGCTTTACCCTCTCTCAGGGTCAGTGCCTCTCTCCCAGACACTTACACACTGGAGGATTACTTATCCCTCCCAGATTACACCAGCTGGCCTCACCTGGGATTTTATTCATCTCACCCAGTTGAGGAACCTGAGTGAGATACACACCCCTTCCAGCTTTCCAGTACACATCACCACAATATATATATTAGTCATGCGAGATGAATAGACACAGAAAACAAACTGTACTTTACAGTTTTAAAAATTCTACAAGTATTTTCATCTTCTTGTTATATGTATATACTCATACACACTATGATAACAGTGCTCTCCCACCTAACGCTAAACTGTCCCTAAGGGTTTAAAAAAGGGTTAACTGAAAATACTTAAATATGGCAGAGAGAGGGTTATAGAGCCCTATTGCAGGGATAGTGGCAGGGGAAAGGGTTATTGGGATATTGCAGGGCTATGGCAGGGAGAGTAACAGGAAAGGGCTAATACAGTAGTGGGATGAGGGGGAATATGGCAGGGAAATGGTGGTATAGGGATTATGGCAGGGAGAATATGGCAATGCAAAGCAGGGGTACAGTGCATGGGTATCAGGGTGTTCCAGGGGTCCAGTTTCAGGAGTTTCCAAGGGGTTAATGGTGACTTGCTTGTGGGGCTGCTCAGGTGGTCTTCCATGTGTATAGTCCCATTTGTTCCAGGCTGGGGCTAATATAAGCCCAAAGGTGCTCTCCCCCCACCCTCCCCAACCTGAGGTGCAGGGATATGACATCATCTTGTGTGTGTGACGTAATGCATGCACTCAGACTGTAACAGATAACTGCCAATAGACCCCCTGAGGCAGGGGCGTAGCTAAAGGCTCATGGGCCCTGGTGCAAGAGTTCAGCTTGGGCCCCCCCAGCGCTGGTGCACCTAGCTTTTCTGCCGGCCAAGTCAAAAACTGAACCCCCCCCCCCAAGCCAAATTCTCACCCTAACCTTTTCCCTCCTAACATTACGTATATCACTACAGAACATACAGGGAAGGCTACATTCACACGATGCGGTCTCCGATCTGCATATTTTGCGGCTCAGATGCGGACCCATTCACTTAAATGAACACTGTGTGCTGTCCGCATCTGTATGTCCATTCCTATTTTTGTCCATTTTGCGGACAAGGATAGGCATTGTTACAGTGGATCTGAAAAAAAAAACGGATGCCATATGGAACATCATCCTTTTTTTGCGGATCCGCAATTTGCAGACTGCAAAACACAATGTTCGTGTGAATGTAGCCTAAGCCTCGTACATCCAGTATAATACAGCGCCTCATACCTCTTACATCCAGTGACTTCTCGTCGGATGTAGATCTTCTCTTTCCTCTTCTTCTCCTTTCAGACCAGACGCCATTTTTCAGCCATTTCTCATCTCTGCAGTTAGACAGAAAAAAATCTTAGTTTACTACTTTTCCATCATCCTCCTGTCTTCTGGACAAATCATCCTACCACCTCCAGTACTGTGCACTAGTACCACACAGATAGTGTCCTAAAATAACTGCGCCCAGTAAATAGTGCCCCGTAATAGTGTAAACATAACTTTCCCCCTGAAATAACTGCGCCCCCAGTGCCCCCATGTGCCAGTAAAAATGCCCCCAGTGCTCCCGTGCCATTAAGAAATGCCCCCAATGCCAGTAAAAATGCCCCCAGTGCCCCCATGTGCCAGTAAAAAAGCCCCCAGTGCCAGTAAAAATGCCCCCAGTGCTCCCATGCCATTAAGAAATGCCCCCAAGTGCCATTGAGAAAAGCCCCCAGTGCCAGTAAAAAATGCCCCCAGTGCCCCAATGTGCCAGTAACAAATGCCCCCAGTGCCCCCATGTGCCAGTAAAAATGGCCCCAGTGCCAGTAATAATGCCCCGAGTGCCCCCAAAAATGCCTCCAGTGCCCCCATGTGCCAGTAAAAATTCCCCCAGTGCAGGAAAATTGCCCCAGTGCCCCTATTTGCCGGTACAAATGCCCCCCCATGTGCCAGTAAAAATGCCCCCATGTGCCCCCAATAGAGCTCCGGTCCAAGACAACAATAAAAAAAAAAAAACACTTATACTTACCTCCATGGAGCTGGCAGCGATGCAATGCAGGCCTCTTCCGGCCTGTGTCCCGCGCTGTATGGCTCAGGCGGCACGTTGACGTCATCGAGCCGCCTGAGCCGGCCTCTGATAGGCTGCAGGCCTAGTGCCTGCAGCCTATCAGAGGAACGGGCAGGGGAGACGCCTCTCCCTCCCCTGTCCCGCATTACAGGCATCTGTATCGCCGTCCTGAGGACGGCGATACAGATGACTATGGAGATGAGCGCTTCCACAATGGGGCTCGGGGCTCGGTCGCAACTGCGACCACTGCGACCCCTATAGCTATGCCACTGCCCTGAGGTTAGCTCAGGATCTGTACAGACAAAGATGCCAAAGAATTCCTGTCCAATGTGTAAATGAAAGTATTCCCCCCCCCCAGTATACAATGGCACAACACACATGTCATAAACAGTCCTTATACAGAAGGGTGTTGAGCATAATAACCAGGCTGGTATATATATATCCTTATCTTATAAAAATGAGTTTCTGTCTGTCTGTCTGTTCTCTATGCGCAACAAACTACTGGACCGATTTTCACCAAATTCGGCACACAGGTACATCAGGTGTCCGGGAAGGTCTTAGACCAGGTCTCAGCTCTCTAGGACATACCGTTCCCGAGATATTCCCAAAATATGACCTGCATTAGCCAATATTAGCCTGGGAGCATTTCTTTTCAAATCCCAACTGCCATTCTCTCCACATACACACCGGTTTCCATAACAACCCAGCCAGGTAATTAGCAGCCAGCTGAGGAGCTCATGTAAATAACAACCCAGCCATTTCTCTTGACTGCTTTAAAGGGGCAGAGCGCTGTGGATGACACTGTTAAAGGGATATTACGGTTACCATAAATATAACTAATGTTTTAGACTAATTCATCATCAATCATTACCTAATATAATGTAAATTTCAGATATTATTCGTTCAGTAGTAATAAAAGATGTTTTCTTCGACTGCTACCCACTGTGTTTCCTCATAAATTACCATGGCATCCACCTGTAATTCAGACCACCCTCAAAAGAAGGACTTAAAAACCCCTCCCCCGGGTCCAGCTAAGACATGCCCCTGACTCGGTCAGGCCTCGCCCACTCCGCAGCCAACAGTGATTGAAAAATTGAAGGTAAAAATCAACTTCTGTCAGACATGAAATAGATAAAATATACCCCTGCGAAGCGATGTTTTCTTCCACTGCTACCCAATGTGTTTCCCCCCCCCCAAGTCCCGCTAAACCATGCCCCCGACCCGGTCAGGTCACGCCCCCTCCCACTCCGCAGCCAATGGGGATTGAAAAAATGAAGGTAAAAATCAACTTCTGTCATCTGCATTTACTTTCTCTCTGCAACGACACACAGAAACATTAAATGAAATAGATGAAATATACCCAGGCGAGGCCGGGTCCTTCTGCTAGTCCCAATTGCCATTCTCTCCACATACACATGTTCACATGTCCAATGTCAGCCAATAGAAGCTCGCAGGTCCTTGGTCTCCACATACATACAAATTTTACTGCAGGTTTCCATAACAACCGAGCCAGGAGCAGGGCAGAAAAAACTAGGTGAGAATAAGAAAGACTTGGGAAATAGGTTTTGGCTCTGTGTAGTAACCAGGCTGGTAATGAGAGGTAATTAGCAGCCAGCTGTGGAGCTCATGTAAATATCTCCCCAAAACACAATTCAGTGCTTACCACCCACAGGCCTTGGCGCAGCCTGCTTCTTACACACTGTCACATGCACACAATAATACTCCAGGTTTCCAACAACCCAGACATTTTTCTTCACTGCTGTAGGTTAGCTTTAGGCTAGGGATGCATGACACATAGAGCACAACTACACTGCTACATGTGTCACGCGACATTGATGTTGCACCAGTGTCGTGCAACAATTATTATAATGATAGTCTATGGTGTTGCACTACGGCATGCGACATGCTGCGATGCGACAGTTTCAGTAAAATCCATCTTGGTTGATTTTTTTTGCGACTGTCGCATCGCAGTCACAGCATGTCGCATGTCGCAGTGCAACACCATAGCCTATTATTATAAAAATTGTTGCGCGACATTGGTGCGACAAAATGTTGTGTGACACATGTCGTCATGTAGCCCTAGGCTTAAAGGGGCAGGGCGCTGTGGAGGTCACTTTTAAGTGGGCAGGGGCCACTGTTAAAGGAGCAGCTGCTGTGGAGGTTTCTGACCTCGCAGTAACCTTCTGCCTTAACCCTGTTAAGGGAACAGGGTACTGTGGCAGTCACTGTTAAAGGGACGGTTGCTGTGGAGGTCTCAGTTAAGGGGGCAAGGAACAATGGGTGTCACAGATAAGGGGACGGCCCCCTATGGAGGTCAGTGCTAATGGGCAGGGTGCTGTAGAGGTCACTGTTAAGCAGGCAGGCCCCTGAGGAGGTAAATGTTAAGGGAGTAGGGTGCTGTAAAACTCACTTTTAAAAGGGGCGGGCTGCTGTGAAGGTCAAAGTTAAGGGGATGGGCTCCTGTGGAGGTCCCATTTTAAGGAGACGGGGCACTGTGGGGGGGGTCAGTGTTGAGGGGTGGAGGCATGTGGAGTTCACTGTTAAGGGGGCGGGATGCTTTACAGGCCACTGTTATTGGAAATACTGTCGATATATTTTAACGACACACAGAAACATTAAATGAAATAGATAAAATATACCCGTGCAAAGCCGGGTACTTCTGCTAATAAATATATATATATATATATATATATATATATATATATATATATACACATACAGTATACCCAATATAGGCACTTTCCTCTGCAATGTTACAATTTTTTACAATGTTCTGATGGCGATTGCTGGTAATAATATGAGTGAAATTTACATGATAGACTGCCCTTTAATACTGGTGGAATGGCAAACTACTATTTTTTATTTGAACTTTTTGCTGTCAACTGTAAAGGGGATGTGCCACTTTCTCCATAGTTATCTACTGTAGCAGATATTCATAGTTTTTATGATCTCTTGATAGACTTTTCACAATTTTTTCAACAGGGTTGTAACTTGGCCTAGTAAAGGAATGGACACGCTGGTGCTTGATTTCTTACATCAACAGTTTAACTTTCAGAGATCTATCACGGAAAGACAAACTCTTATGCCCCTTTCACACGAGCTGGAGACTCGCATGTCTCCCGCAACGCATATACAGGGCTGGACTCGGCACGGACAGGGATCGCAGAGCATTATATGCGATCCCTGTCAGTGCCGAGTCCAGCCCTGTAGATGCGTTGCGGGAGACATGCGAGTCTCCCGCTCGTGTGAAAGGGGCATTATACTGAAGACAAAAATGTTGGAAAGTACCATCAAGGGGAGGTATAGGTGATATCCACAATAAATTACAAAATCTTTACCCTTCAATCTATTCTATTAACATTGCAGAATTTGGAATTGTGCACTTTAACAGTAAAACTCAAATAACACATTATTTTAGCTATAGCAAAGCATGTAGTATAACAATTATAAAACCTATTCAGGTATAAACATCAGCAGGAGATTATTACATATGTGAATATCTGATACAAACAGTAGATTAGGGGGAATAGTCAATGAGGATTAAAATGCAAGCATGAATATGCAGTCTATGTTATTCAGCAACCCGCCTAAGATATGGATACAAGCTGTGCCCAAAAGCATATTTGACAACCTCTTCTTCACTTTGCTTAAAGGGGTATTCCGGTAACATAACTTAATTTTTGATAAACTGCATTAAGGCTGCAAGATGTGACCCAACCAGAACCTATACCTATACATATAACCAGAGCTTCATTTTACCTTGTAATCCATTTGTCTAGCTCCTGTCTGAGCCTGCAGCACACTGAGAGTATCATGGCTCCTGATCTTCCCTCACAAAACTACAATTCCCACAATGCCTAGCTTTCCTGCTGTGAGTTTCTGCTTGTTCATGAGTGTTGATGATTACTGATTGGCTGCCTGATATCACAGTGCAGACATGCCCCCTCTACTCAGTAAGCTGCAGCACACTAACATTTAGCTAGAGAATTGATAGCAACACACTGAGCATGCCTGACCTTACAATGGTTAAGAACTGCAGGTCGGTGCCATGGTAACACAGTGGGTAGAAGGGGATGAAAAGTACTGTATAACTACTGAACGTTAAATATGTGAAATAGACATTATATTAGGTAATGATTGATGATGGATTAGTCCAAAACATAAGTTATATTTATGGTAACCAGAATATTCCTTTAAATATGAAAGGACATGACTGTCTACCTCTGGCCCAGCTGAGGTGGGTAGATGCATTTTTACTCTAACTTTTTTTTTTTTTTTTTGAGCCAAGAAGTGTAGTGATAGACACTCTTATGGAAGATGTTGTGCTTGGGCATCAAGACTCAGCTTGTTCCTTCTTCGTTAGTTGGAGAATACTTTACCGCAGAAGTGGAAGCATGCTTTGAATCTTGGCTGCCAATTTTAATGTTTCTTGCTCCTTCATCAAGGTTGCACACAATAAGCATTTAAAAAATAGATATTAGCTGACCAAAGAATAATCTAAATACAGTTCCTCTTTATATACCTTTACATGAAAAAATGAATACTTGCCTACTGTCCAAGACCTTGACATTCTATAGAAACATGAGCCCCTTTCATCATCTGTACAATCCCTCTGTAGAATTGATCTTGACCATTGACCCAGTGCTTTTGGACCAACAAAGAGCCACGGAAAAAAAACTGCAAAAAGCTATTTTGTAGCACTGTTTGCGCTATGGTGGGACAGCATATATATAAGGAGCAGATATGGCAGCACTGAATAAAGGGAGCACACAATGTGACACAATATATCTCTGGAATCAGTAAAATTTTATTTTTTTATTTTCTGAGTTGGTATTCCTATCATATCCATTCCATATCTAGCACACATGCTTCTAGAATGCAGCTTTCCTGTGGAGATCACTGTAGGAAGACTCCCTGGTTGCACACACACATCTCAGGTCTTTGCTACACCACCACTTTGAGCTTCTCCATGTTTATGTGGTATGGCATGTTTTCTGGTGCTTTCTTTCTTTCTTGCCAGAAAATCCAGTCTGATGCAAGTTCCCTGTTCCTAATACAGATCTAATATTGATCTAAATCACATGTTTTTTTTATATCTGTATTACGCATGCAATTATTTTGGGTCTTCAATGAGTATGAATAATGTTTGGCCAGCAAATTGGCATGTGATGATGCATGCTGCCTTTTTATTTTTATGGTGTATGTGACAGCTGGGGCATACAGTAATCCCTTGGTCAAAGGTCAGAAGTTTTAATGTGCATGTGTTACATAACCCATTGGTATGGGTGTGCCACAGGGTAAAGTAATTATTTTCATGTTTGACATTCACTGCCCAATTGACTTGGATGTTAGTTCAGGGGTTACTCAGCTTTTCACATACACCTTTTGTTTAAGGCTAAAAGACAAGTTAACACTCCCCATACCTAGCCTACATATACATACCATATGCTGCTACCACCAGTCATTATAACTAGAGATGAGCGAATCATTCAAAAAATTATTCGCCGAACATTCGGCAAACTTTTTCTAAGATTCGTATATTCGACGAATAGATTAGTTGTATTTGCGTAAAAAATATACGTTATTATGTGCTATTAGCGAACATTTGCGTACTAATAAGGAACGTTTATTTAAAATATGTACGCAACTTCTTAGAAGACGTACGCATGAGCGTACAAATAGTGTACGAATCCTCAGCGTACTATTGTCTACGTGATTACGTAATACGCAGGCGATGCACTCAGAGACAGAGCGAATATTTGAAAATGGCATCTAGGTGATCCTCATCATTTAGCTCTGAAGAGCTGAAATTCCTGATCTGGCTGATGGACAGAGAGGATTACGATGGCACACACTGCCATCCAAACCAGCATAAGAAGGAGGTGATCCAGCAGGTGATCCGAGGCTTGCACAATCGTTTCCACACTGTGCGGACCCCGGGCCAGATCCAGCGGAAATGGTCCGATCTGAAATTCAAATGCCCAGAGCGGCTTAATGAGATCCGCGCAGAGATACGGCAGGGTGAGTAACAAAATATTTGATAAGTAAAAACATGTAAAAAAAAAAATAGTGTACTGTATTGTATATATACCAGCAGTCACTGTGAATAATGAAAAAAGTATAGAAGGACAACGTGGTCGTGCGTATTGCGCTGCAGTAATTTTGTTTCATTCTAGGCAACGCCTCTAACTCTCGATCCAAAAAAACTTAAGTGAAGGTATTCTTGTCATTATTGTTAATGGTGCTCCTGTTTGTGTCAGGCAAATGCACTAGTTCGAAAGAAAGTACCCTTATATGCCCCTTCATAGTTAGCGCTTCCTCCTCCTACACACAGACTCAAAGACGTGCCCATGCTGCAGCTACTGTCAGTGGGCGATATCCAAAGTATTCCTACCGCACCGTGTTAACAATATAAAGAAAGTTATTGCGACGATAACGTTATCTATTGCCATAAATAGAAGAAAAAAATATGATATGGCCCCCCTCTCACACCCATAATATCTTAATAGTAGTATGTGTAAGTATTAAAAAGAGTCATCATCTAACAATTGTGTACATTTTTATGTTGCAGAGCACTGTTAACAACGGCGTCACCACTGTCGAGGCAGGACGGCACCTGAAATACCTGCAGCCTCTAGTAAGTGTAAAACAGATTTAATTTATTTTTCATCCAAGCTACGTGGGAGTAAGTAACTCAGTAAGAGCACTAGTGGTTAGGAACGGGATCCTCCAGCCCCAAACTATTCCCATGTAGCTACAACTGTTCATTAGAGTTGAATGTAAGGCTACTTCTACACTAGCGGCAGCCCAGATCCAGCGGGTGAAGGGTCCCTCCGGATCAATGCTGCCGCCGGTACACGTGTGGGGCCGGAACCGCGCTCTGGCCCAAATTCACTGTAATGGGGGTGGGCTGCGGATCTGGCCTCAGCACGTTAACCCCTGCTGAGAGGCAGCCGGAGCGAAAATACAACATGTAACTGTTGTGTTTT
The DNA here is from genome assembly GCA_900303285.1 of Rhinella marina. Lineage (NCBI taxonomy): Eukaryota > Metazoa > Chordata > Amphibia > Anura > Bufonidae > Rhinella > Rhinella marina. The sequence continues at coordinate 30,269 of ONZH01029463.1, read as the reverse complement.
CGCTCCGGCTGCCTCTCAGCAGGGGTTAACATGCTGCGGCCAGATTCGCTGCCCGCCCCCATTACAGTGAATTTGGGCCGGAGCGCAGTTCTGGCCCCACATGTGTACCTGCGGCAGCACGGATCCAGAGGGACCCTTCACCCGCCGGATCCGGGCTGCCGCTAGTGTAGAAGTAGCTTTAGGCCATTATTTCATGATTTTTGACAGCTGCTGCACCACAGAGGAGCCGCTCTCACCATCCTCCACCCCAGCGAGACAGGACCCCACCTGTCCCTCCAACACCACCAGCCCAGCTACCAGAGGTAGAAGGTAGGTAAAGAAAAAAAATTTAATGGGTGGACCTTCTGTCTTCAAAATATGAGCTAAATGTATGTTTTATCTTTGGTAGCTCCAATCGACAGGGAGCAGTTTTCCCCTGGACCATGGGAAGATCACGCCGTATGGGTGTCCAGTAAGTACTACAAAAGGCTCAGTCAGTACAGAATACATGTCACAGAATAAGTCGCTCCAGTACATTAAAGTTTAGATTTTTTTTGTGGGACAACCACTGTAACTCAATCATACAAACTAAGTACATAACTGTTTCCACCCCTACAGACATCCCCACTGACTTTGAAGTGGAGGCTGGATTACGGCGCTTTGGCTCCAGGTTCCACGCTGCCTCCCAGCTCATTCGTGGCCTGCAGCTGGAGCTGCAAGAACTGCAGGACATGATGGCCCGACGTCGGCAAAGGCCGGAGTAATCTTATTTTTTTTGTTCCTTTCTTTTGTTTATTATATTATTTATTTATTAAAAAGAAGTTTTTATTTATTACTAAAATATTCTTGAAAAACTTGTCTTTTGAGTGTTTTGTTAAACATTTAACACCTTCCTGATCCTGACATAGTGTGAAGAAGACAGAGTTTTTTTCCCCACGGCCATTTTCCCATATTAATGAACACAGCGGTGTCTGCCGGCCGAAGTATTACTACATTACACACACTCCTGTTCACTGATTACAATTGACAGACAGAAAAATAAAAAAGGCTTGGCTTGTTTGGGCAACAAGCCTGTACATTCTACCTTAACATAAGCAGTGAAAATTATATATGAGCTTTTTATGGCTGCTCCGGCCAGTAGTAGTAGGGGACGGGGTATATCAGCATAGAGTGATAGGTAAAATAAATACAACAGACTGCAGCGGTGTATAACAATGTCTGCTAATATAACTTGTACGGGAGGCAGAGGCACTGTAAAAAAATTTGTATTTTTATTTTTAAATATATATAACACATATACTGGATATATTTTTTTTTTTTGGGAGGGGGGGACTAAAGGCTGAGGCTCCAAAACAAACTTAACAATACTAAATAGAACTATTAGTAACGTTAACTAACAACAGCTACTCTCCTACTAAGCGTAGAAAATGGAGGCGGAGGTAGACAACAGTGTTTGGTTTTGAAATAGGGTTTTGGAGACATCGGGTTCGCACAGCCCATGAATGACACAAGACATTTGGCTGTAAAATTATGGCCCGGCTGACAGCAACAGTGGGAAGACACTCAGACTATTCTGCCCTGCAAGGCCTGATCTAATCACCACCAGCATCAGCAAGAGGAGTATGAAATTCGGATGTAATCCAGCCATTATTCATTTTTATAAAGGTATTTTTTTGAACACTGCCCGGTGACAGATTTGTCCTTTTGGGTGTCCACCCCCCCCTTCCCCAGGAGCACTAAAAATCCTCTCTGACATGACACTTGAGGCTGGGCAGGAAAGAAGCCCTAGTGCATAGTGGGACAGTTCCGGCCACTGTTGGCCTCAGGGAGGCTGTCCTCTATAACCGCCGGATTATAAGGTGTGCTTCGGTGGCTTCTTTTTTTAGAAATTGCAGAAGGGACACCACTAGGAGGGAACACTGAAGTACGAGAGGTGGCAGAAAATGAAGGGGTTTGCTTGAGTGGAATGGTGGAGCAGGACGAGTCTGACCCCTGGATACATATGGATACTGTATCAGCAGATGACAGCAGATCATCTGGCTGAGAATGAGATGAGCGTGCCATCCACTCCACTACTTCATCTACTTTCTCCTCCACTACAATTTTGTTAGACTGGTGGAACAACGGCCAAATATTGCGAATACTACTAGTAGATCTTCTGGCTACAGGTCTTTTGGCACTGCTGCCCTGTGCCACCTTCTCCTTTTTTTTAAAGCTCAAAGTCTGGCTGGAACTGGACTCCTTTTGCTTATCTATTCCAGACATTTTTCAATTCACTTTGTGGCCCTGCAGCTGGTCTTTGTCCCTGTATCTCACTGTCTTTCCCTCTCTCTCCCTATCTCTCCCTGCTTGATTAAATACTAGCCCTGAACTGGCCCTGCAATTGCCCTGCAGTATCCCCAGAACTTCACACTCAGTGCTTCTGCTCGTCTCAGCAGTCGCAGCAGAAGTGATGCGTCACTGGCTTACCGAGCCTGAGCCAATCAGAGCAAGCCCTGCCCACTAGGTCAGGTGACCACTTTGTTCCCGGGCTTTTGCGCACGATAAACAAACTAACAGTAAAAGTTTGCTAATGAACTGAATTTGTACGCAACAGTGTATACAGTAACTTACACGCAGCAGTAGCGTATAATTTATAGGACAAACTACGTAGCGAATTGGTACACAGCCGAAGCGAATCACCTAATATTCGGATTCGCTTCGCAGCTAAAAATTCCCAAGATTCGATATGAACCAACGAATCGACGAATCGATTCGCTCATCTCTAATTATAACCAACATACCCTCTGTCCCCTGATTGCCACTCAGCCCTGTGTAAATATGGGGTGTCAATAGGTTGTCATGGCAGAGTATCTGTCAGCAGATTTGTACCTATGAAACTGTTGTTGATATGTTGCTGAGAAAAATTATCTTTTAATATATGCAGATGAGCCTCTAGGAGCAATGGGCTCAGCTCTCTCTGAAATGGCAATGCATCCATTGCTTCTAGAGGCTTATTTGCATATATTAAAACTTAGGACCAACACAGATGCCTTCAGCTGCCAAGTGCACATGTAAAAGATGCTCCCTCATAGAGTTATACCCCTTCGAGTGCCCCCCAACACATAGTGATGCACCCTCATAGCTACAGTATGACCCCTTAGGTGTCCCCTCACACACACTGATGCTCACCTAATAGATTATGCACCCTTAGATGGCATCGCACACAGTGATCCCCCTCACAGTTATGTCCCCTTTAGTGGCCCCCCTAACAGAGTTATGACCCCTTACATGACCTCCCCACAGTTATGCCTCCTTAAGTGCCTCCACTTTGAATACTTACCTACCCCACCTTCCGCTAACGAACAGAGTGGAGCACATCTGTGCTGCGCTGTCCATGGCTTAGTAAAGCAGGCGGGATGACATCACTATATTGCACCTGCTTGCGCTGAACCACACAGGGGCATGGTGAAGCAGGGAGCTGACGGCTCCCTGCTTAGTCATTGTACTCAACTGTATCTGTGTCCTCTGGATGCTAGATGGAGTTAAGAAGTGGGACATACAAGGGTCCGAACAGCTGGTGGTCCACCTGTTTAATCTCTGCTCTAGACTTTATGGTCACCTGGAGACCAGGTTTTGTCCAGACTTGTCTCAGAAGTCCAGCAGATCAAACTGTGTAAATATATATATATATATACACTCACCGGCCACTTTATTAGGTACACCTGTCCAACTGCTCGTTAACACTTAATTTATAATCAGCCAATCACATGGCGGCAACTCAGTGCATTTAGGCATGTAGACATGGTCAAGACAATCTCCTGCAGTTCAAACTGAGCATCAGTATGGGGAAGAAAGGTGATTTGAGTGCCTTTGAACGTGGCATGGTTGTTGGTGCCAGAAGGGCTGGTCTGAGTATTTCAGAAACTGCTGATCTACTGAGATTTTCACGCACAACCATCTCTAGGGTTTACAGAGAATGGTCCGAAAAAGAAAAAACATCCAGTGAGCGGCAGTTCTGTGGGCGGAAATGCCTTGTTGATGCCAGAGGTCAGAGGAGAATGGGCAGACTGGTTCGAGCTGATAGAAAGGCAACAGTGACTCAAATTGCCACCTGTTACAACCAAGGTAGGCAGAAGAGCATCTCTGAACGCACAGTACGTCGAACTTTGAGGCAGATGGGCTACAGCAGCAGAAGACCACACCGGGTGCCACTCCTTTCAGCTAAGAACAGGAAACTGAGGCTACAATTTGCACAAGCTCATCGAAATTGGACAGTAGAAGATTGGAAAAACGTTGCCTGGTCTGATGAGTCTCGATTTCTGCTGCGACATTCGGATGGTAGGGTCAGAATTTGGCGTCAACAACATGAAAGCATGGATCCATCCTGCCTTGTATCAACGGTTCAAGCTGGTGGTGGTGGTGTCATGGTGTGGGTAATATTTTCTTGGCACTCTTTGGGCCCCTTGGTACCAATTGAGCATCGTTGCAACGCCACAGCCTACCTTAGTATTGTTGCTGACCATGTCCATCCCTTTATGACCACAATGTACCCAACATTTGATGGCTACTTTCAGCAGGATAATGCGCCATTTCATAAAGCTGGAATCATCTCAGACTGGTTTCTTGAACATGACAATGAGTTCACTGTACTCAAATGGCCTCCACAGTCACCAGATCTCAATCCAATAGAGCATCTTTGGGATGTGGTGGAACGGGAGATTCGCATCATGGATGTGCAGCCGACAAATCTGCGGCAACTGTGTGATGCCATCATGTCAATATGGACCAAAATCTCTGAGGAATGCTTCCAGCACCTTGTTGAATCTATGCCACGAAGAATTGAGGCAGTTCTGAAGGCAAAAGGGGGTCCAACCCGTTACTAGCATGGTGTACCTAATAAAGTGGCCGGTGAGTGTATATATATATATATATATAGTATTATTCTTACAATTATAATAATGTGATATGTGATGAGCAGTATACCTTAATAGCATGCCCCTCAACCAAAGGAAAGAGTCTAAATGAAGACACAGGATGAGGGAATTCATTAGACAAGTTTTGCTTGAAATAACTCGCTCTTGCATGAATAATAAATAAGATTATTTGAAATTGTAATTACAGAAAAATAGACATACAGAGTTCATTAACTTTTTGACAGCAATTATCTGAGACGTGACCTTAATGGGTGTTAGCATCAGGGAGGTGAACTCATTCTTTTCTGTTTTTAGCCTCCATGTTTTATCTAACAGAAGTGTCGAGCTGCTCCGAATTTCTTTTTTTAGCAACATTTACTACGGGAACCTTGTTTCCCTGACAACCACAAACTTCCCTGAGCTGCTGCTTCAGAGAGTTCAGCTGAGGACAGAGACATGTAAATCAGATTTGGGAATATGTATTTGCATAGATATTTAAATGATAGAAATATTGCTGAATAGACTAGTGTGAATAATAACACTATTTTGTAGCACTTGAATATATTTAACAGCCGCAGTTCTACTGTAAAATGCATGTGGTAAAACGTTTATTTTTATCTTACAGATTCCTTCCACCTAGGGACAGAACATAATACTGTAAGGCTAGTTCTACGCTAGCATTAGACATCTCCGGCAGGCTGTTCTGGCAGGGATCTCTCTGCATTCCGGCATTACCATTTTCTACATGTAGCTGTTTTCTTCCGGCCGACCCTCCTCATGTTTGCCACTTTGAGGCTGGATTTCAGCTAGTCCCTATAATAGAGAATAGGGCCGGCGGGTGTCAGGTAGCATCAGGCAATGCTGGATCCAAACATCTCCGGCAGGCTGCTCCCTGCTGGAAAAGGTTGCCAGAGATGTATAACACTTGTGTAAAACTACTGTAGCCTAAAATGGGAGATAATCCATCATATTGGAAGTGTACATAATATATTAGCACTCATTACTGGCCCTGCATCTGACCTTGTAACATGACCCTTAAAGGGAACATGTCATTAGAAAATGACCTATAGTTTAAATCACGTATCAATTCAACATATTTTTAAAGAATTTTAGATGATGTTATTTTTAATCTAATTTTGATTTTAATATAAATAGTAAAAAGTATAAACCTGAAGGTGTTGGCCCTTTACAGAGTAATGAGGGGGGAGTTGCAGAGAGCGATGAGGAGAAAACAAAGCTACTAAATATTTTTTTCTTCACTGTATTCACTGACGAAAATAAACTGTCAGATGAAATGCAGAATATAAAAGTAATTTCCCCATTAAAAGTGCCCTGTCTGACCCAGGAAGAAGTAGAGCTGCGTCTTAAAAAGATTAAAATAGACAAATTGCCAGGACCGGATGGCATACACCCCCGTATCCTAAGAGAATTAAGTAATGTCATAGCCAGACCCTTATTTCTGATATTTAAGGACTCTATACTGACAGGGATACATAGCAAAGATTGGAACATAGCAAATGTGGTGCCAATATTCAAAAAGGGTCCAAAAACAGAGCCTGGAAAATATAGGCCAGTAAGTTTAACATCTGTCATGGGTAAACTGTTTGAAGGTTATCTTGGAGTATCTCAATGAAAATAAGCAAATAACACCATATCAGCATGGCTTCATGAGAGATCGGTCATGTCAAACTAATTTAATCAGTTTTTATGAGGAGGTAAGTTCTAGACTTGACCGCAGCGAATCAATGGATGTCATATATCTGGACTTCTTCAAAGCATTTGACACTGTACCACATAAAAGGTTAGTATATAAAATGAGAATGCTTGGACTGGGGGAAAATGTCTGTATGTCGGTAAGTAACTGGCTCAGTGACAGAAAACACAGCGTTGTTATTAACTGCAGAAACCAATGTCAGACAGCTGCTGCCAAGGCCAATACGATAATGGGTTGCATCAAAAGGGGCATAGATGCCCGTGATGAGAACATAGTCCTGCCACTCTACAAATCACTAGTCAGACCACACATGGAGTACTGTGTACAGTTCTGGGCTTCTGTAAACAAGGCAGACATAGCAGAGCTGGAGAGGGTTCAGAGGAGGGCAACTAAAGTAATAACTGGAATGGGTGGACTACAGTACCCAGAAAGATGATCAAAATTAGGGTTATTTACTTTAGAAAAAAGACAACTGAGGGGAGATCTAATAACTATGTATAAATATATCAGGGTTCAGTACAGAGATCTCTCCCATCATCTATTTATCCCCAGGACTGTGACTGTGACTGTGATGAGGGGACATCCTCTGCGTCTGGAGAAAAGAAGGTTTGTACACAAATATAGAAGAGGATTCTTTACGGTAAGAGCAGTAAGACTATGGAACTCTCTGCCTGAGGAGGTGTTGATGGTTAGTTCACTAAAAGAGTTCAAGAGGGTCCTGGATGTATTTCTGGAGGGTAACAATATTACAGTTTATAGTTACTAGAGATGGGTCGTTGATCCAGGGAGTTATTCTGATTGCCTGATTGGAGTCGGGAAGGAATTTTTTTCCCTAAAGTGGGGAAAATTGGCTTCTACCTCACAGGGTTTTTTTTCCTTCCTCTGGATCAACATGCAGGAAAACAGGCCAAACTGGATGAACAGATGTCTTTTTTTGGCCTTATAAACTATGTTACTATGTAATTTTCCATGTGAATAACTATTTAAACAACAAAACATAAATTCTTGCAGCTCTTGCACTGGCCACTAAGGCTAATAATAGGCGCCATTTCTTGGTCTGTATAGATTACTTCACTGCAGTTACCTGCTTATCTATCATTTCAATCCTTCCTGTAATGATATCACCTATGTGTATAGATAAGACAGGACCCACCATTCACAATAGGTGATTGTCTGAAGGTATCTATTCTTTCCTTGTATAACGACCTCTGCATAGGTCACAGAGCATGGTCAGAAAACTCTCCCATAGAAATCAGTAGCGTCCCCTCCTGACCATTGTGTCTATGGACCATGGGGCTGCCGTAAAGCAATTTTCTTAATGCTTTCTAAATGCTTTTAAGAACAGCTCAAGCAAGATGGAATGTGTGAGATCCTGCCTATGCCTGCTTGCTCCTCTTTGCTAAAAGCTTGTACCAATGTGCTATACAAGGCTTATAGCAGAGCAAGTTTAAAACCTAAAGTTTAATTGAAAGTTTAGGTAAACCTAAATGTTTGCAATATGTGAAGTACTGTACCACAATCTTCCACCGTGTTTTCCCCATTTGAGCTTGTGTATCGTAGGCAGTGTGGCCTACTGGACATTGCTAAGGAAACTTGGGAATAGGAGCACACCTCCTATAGAAGTATAAAACAGCACATTATTCTCATGCAAGATAGAACTGCAGCTGTCACGCCCATACTCAAGGAGCATTTAGGGCAGTTTTAAGAGCCTCAAAGCCAAGTCTACAACAGGACAGTTATATTCAGAAAACTTTAATCTTGATGATCAAGTGTCAGTGTTCATACCAACTGTAGAAAATAAATTCGTGGCAAAGTGGCAAGGGCCTTATGAGATTATTGAGAAAGTGGGAGATGTAAAATACAAAGTATAACAGCCTGGCAAGAGAAAATCCGAACAGCTGTGTCATGTAAATTTACTCAAACCATGGAAGAACAGAGAGACTCTGTCAGCAGTGAGCACTGGTTGTGGCGTTAACCCAGAAGTGCTTATATCAGTTCCTAAAATCAGCTATTGCTTTGTTTGAGTAGTCTCCAAGGCATGGCTCCCAGTTAGCCAGAATCCTACTCCACACTGATCAGAGACAACACCCAGAGGAAAGGTTAACTGGCTTAGGTCTTCCCCTGTCCCGTCCTTAAGACTTGTTAAAGAGCTGGATCTTGACATAGGAGCCACATAATATGGTGGAGCTGGTGATCTCTATATGGGGACACCCCTTTGCTTGGTTTTCCTTCCTTCCTTTGAGGACTATCTGGCATTCACTGTGTTGAAGACCCATAAATGGGGCTCCACAGTTATTTTGCACATTTTGTACATATATCAGTTCCTATGCAGGGCTCAAAAGTAGGAAGCAAGAGTTTGTCTTAAGGAACACTGATCTGTTCTCAGAGTTTCTTGGGCATACCTCAGTGATAAAACACAACATTGTCACTGTGCCGCTGGTAAATATTCATTAGAAAACATAATGGCTACCTGAAACTGCTAGACATGCCATATCTGAAGAGGTAAAAAGTATTTTGAAACTCTGGTTATTGAGGAAACAAAGTGTGAATGGTCAAGTCCCACTGTCCTGATTTCAAAACCTGAGGGTATGCTGCAATTTTGCAACAATTTCCCAAAACTGACATATCAAAGTTCGATGCATATCCAATGCCAAGTGTTGATGAATCAAGAGATTTGACCATGTTTATTTCGCTTTGACCATGTTTATTCGCTAGTGAATCCGGATTTTTCGGATTCGCTTTGCATTATTCGTAAATTTTCGTAAAATTTTGAACGCTAATGATACGTATGATACGTACACTACGTACGAAGCGTGCAAATTCGTCTTGAAGCTGGAAAATGACGATACGCTCCCGCAAGAGCGGGAAAGTGAAGATACGCCCCCCTCAGAACTGGAAAAAAACAGCCCACCGGGATCTAACTATTTGCACGTATAGGGAGTGAAGATTCCTCCCCCAGTACTCCACCCTCCTCTGAACCAGTTTAGACCAGCGCTGAACACTGATCAGTAGCAAGCATGGCTAAAGAGCTGTGTCCCAACTGGAACCAGATGGTCTTTGGGAACAAGTTCCCCGAACCACCGCCCGCTCCAGACATCAGGGTGTCACACTATGAACTCAATAGAAACCCAGCTTCAGTGCCCTCATTCTCCTTACCGGCTGCTGAGATTGCTGTGCATTGTGAGGCAGCTGGTGCTGCTGCTGTGGCTGGTGTGGCGGAGGTGGCTGGAGTGTCCACTTCGCCGCCCAGGAGGAGATCAACAACACCTTCCATAAGGCAGAACCCGATTGTGCCACCATTGATGACAGCCCACGCGCAGACCCTCTGGGATTACAAGAATGCCGTGGAGGACTGGGTAATCCAGGTACTCGACCAACCTAGGCTGGGAGATCCTAAATTGGAGCGCCGAAAGGGAACTGTCCTGTGGTTTTCGGTCAAGCAAGGCTCTGGCTTCCTGGCAGACGACAAGGACGGCAAGGAGTACTTTGTGGGCCACAGGTCAGTTAAACGGCTGTACCTGCCCCAGCCTCGTCATAGCCTATATGTGGGGGATCAGGTGGAGTACACCCCCATGGCGTCCCTGAAAGGCCCCTTCGCTACCGGGGTTACCATACTATTTAAGCCCCTGGTCCCAACATCACCACCTGAAGTTTGGCAGGAGGAACCACCAGGCAAAGTACCGGTGCGCTGCCTTCAGGAGTCCTCCGATTTAGAGAAAAGCCACAGCCGGAGCCTATGATACCTGGACTGCCACCACCACCATCACAGTCCTTTCAGCTGGGTCAGCTGACAACTTCATCTTTTACATTCCAATCCACGGGGATCCACCAATACCAGCTACCGTGGAAGATGAATCCAGCAGCAGCCAGGGGAGCTGGGGCTTCTTCCCTGGATGCAACCTTGCCAGAACTGCTGCAGCCAAAAGTCCTTACCCCAGCTGTCCCGGCAGGAGTATCCGGAAAAGCTCAAGCGGCTGTAGCGCTCACCAGCATGACCACCACCCTGGATCCGGTCAAGTCTGACTTCCGGAAGAAGAGGCAGTGGAGTTCCACCACGGCAGCGAGCGTGGCCTACAAGAGGCAGGAGCGTCTTCTGATGTCCTTCAGTAGCAGCTCAAGCGAGGAGGACTTCAGGTCCCTCATCTAAGGGACCCAACTACTGGCTGTCTCAAGGACACTTCAAGAGGACCTATGGGAGCCACACCCCCCCATTCTGCAGCAAATTTTCATTTGCGCCTAAGCGCACCTATTTCCCTTTCACCCCCCCTTCTCAGGTTATTTGGGAGCCCCCTTTGCAAAGAGAGTTCTCTATTTGCTGCTATTTTATTCCATCCATGTGGATTACACGTTACCTGTTTGGATTACAAAATTACTTCACGTGGATTACAATTGAATTTTGGACTGTGTTCCAGTGTTTTATTATCAAGCAGCCATAAGGAGAGACTCAAACGTATATCTGAGCCTTTTATGCTTGCAAATGTGAAATTGATTGCACTAAAATGTTTGCATAATTATGTATTTGCTGTATTTTAGCAATAATGTTTTTAAAGGTTAAGCAGTGTTCAAGCACTATAGCCCATTGTGTGTGTTCTTTTTACAGTACTACAATGTGTCCTATTATGCACGTATTGTACGGTGTTTTTAGTAAATTATGCACTTAGCTGGATAGCTAGCAGTGAGCACCTTACTTTTCTACCTAATATGGACTGCCTCTGAGGATTGTACGCCGCGACATAGCCTTGTGCTTATGACGTAATCGCGAGTCAATAGTACGTTAAGGATTCGTACACACTTTTTTACGCTAATGCTTACGTATTGCGTACTTTTAACAACGCTGACTGTATGTTCATAATTTGTGTAGGAATGTTCGCAAAACAACGATTATTTTTTAATGTAAATTCGACCGAATAAATTCGTATTAAGACCGAATCTTGTCAAAAATTCGACGAACATTCACCAAAGCGAATTTTCAATGATTCGCTCATCTCTAATATATATATATATATATATATATATATATATATGTGTGTGTGGGTGTTTCCAGTCACGTCGTTTGGAACAGTAGTGAAAGAAAGCTGTAAGGGCGTGTTCACACATCAGTTATTTGATCAGTTATTTCCATCAGTTATTGTGAGCCAAAACCAGGATAGGAGGTTCCACAGACTTAAGGTATAATGAAAAGATCTGCATCTGTTCTGTGTTTTTGACTCGCACCTGGTTTTGGCTCACAATAACTGATGAAAATAACTGATCAAAAAACTGAAGTGTGAACAAGGCCTAACCCAGAGTTAGCAGAATTCATCTGTGAACAATTATGTTAAAAAAGGATTTTAATTAGAACGGTCAGATTCTCAATCCAACAGGGTTCTTATTACAGAATAATCCCTAAAACCTGTTCTTTCTCAGTTTATAATTACCTAAGATTTATACACCACACTCAGTATCTATTCAAATATATGACAGAAAAAGAAACCAGAAAACATGAGGTCAGTAGTTAATCAGGATGAATAAACACAGGCTAATTTAAACGTTAGTGAAAAGAGGGTGAAATTCTCAATAGTGATAAAAAAATAGATGAAAATTTGCTTACCGAAATTTTTCTTTCCTTTAGTCCAGGGGTAGGGAACCTCCGGCTCTCCAGCTGTTGTGAAACTACAACTCCCAGCAAGCATACTCGCTCTGCTCTTCTAAGAACTCTCATAGAAATGAATGAAGCATGCTGGGAATTGTAGTTTCACAACAGCTGGAGAGCCGGAGGTTCCCTACCCCTGCTTTAGTCCAAAGGCAGCACAACACAATGGGTTAATGTTTCCCTCCTCCCGTCTAGGACAGAAGAAAATGATTAGTAAATCAGACTAATTAACCCCCTATAAAGGAGTGCACACCCACAGGATAGATGTGTTTTTTATCAAGCAATAACTTTTACAGGGAGGGATACTTGTGCTGCCTTTGGACTAAAGGAAAGAAAAATTTCGGTAAGCAAATTTTCATCTTTCCTTATCGTCCAAAGGCAGCACAACACAATGGGAATTGACAAGCAGTAATAAGCCAGGGGGGTCCAAAATACAGCCTAATAATCACTTGTTTGCCAAAGGCTGAATTGCAACTACCTGATACCTCAACTTAATTATTTTGTAAAGATGCATGGAGACGACCATGTAGAGGCTCTTCATATTAGATATTTTTTTATCTCTCTGCCCAAGCGACTAAGTGGACAGAGTTGAGTGTGTTGTAACTCCATCCGGTAACTGGAGTAACTTGAAATCTAGAAGCAGTATTCTTAATCCAAGCAGAGTAGGCTTGTTGGGTTTTTATGCTTCTCTATAAGCTGTTGGTCACCCGACCTGAAGGACCCTAGATCTCCAATGATCAGTAGATGAAGCTCGTCTTAATCAGCTGAATGAGGAATCTGAAAGATGAATTTCTTAACGTACATTCATGTTAGATGAGAGATCTAGAAGGATCTAGAGCAACAACCTTAAAGGAGAGTCTTCTTAATGAACCTTGAGATATGGATCTTGTATTTCCACCATCTTCTTGGCTGATGAAATTGCTTATAGAAATAAACCTCCCAAATACGAACCTTAGAGGAGCTTCTGCAAGAGGTTTAACCAGGGTGTAAAGAACAACCTGATTCCAGGCTGGAATTGGAGGCTTAACAATTAATTTAAATTGAAGAAAAAGCATGAATGCACAAAGGCATAAGTGGCAGCCCTGAAATGCAACCTAAAGTGGAAAAAGTAAGCAAAGTTTTCCACCACCACCTCAGTCCTGAACCAAAAATTCTAGGCTATGAACTGAGCATGTTTGGTGCGGAAGCTGTAGGCCTGCTTGATCGAGAAGAACTGGCTGGACTGTATGTTCAATAATTTCCTCTGGCAAATTGTACCAGTGAGGGATCAAGCCCTCCAGGCTAGATGAGCACCATGGCTATGGCCACCCATCCCACTTCCCTGAACACTCAGGATATGAGGGTAATAGAGGAAAATATGATTGAACAATTCCTGTCATCTATTCTTCTGATGGATCCACCTGATTCAGGAGCAGAAATATTGAGCTTAGTATTGGAGACTGACCCCATTGCCTCTAAATGGGATACCCCATCTACATATAATGTAATAAAGATACAGTTGCTGAGACTTTAACTGAGACCTACTTAACCGCTTCTCCTGAACCCTCAGAATACCTTGAACGGGGAAGAGTACTTCCCGACCAGTGCTATTGGAACAGCCAGAAACAACAAACTTGTTCAGTATACTCCGGACAAAGCCATCCAACAGGATTTCTCAAGATTCTGGCTTGACTACCACAAGATGACCCAGGCTTGATAAACCTTGGTTCTTCCTGAAACAAAGCTGTTTAGCAATGTAGAATAATGGCCAGAGCTTCTATTGAAGAGGTCAGGGATTTTTACATTTGTGGACAGAGAGGCTTCTGGGCTGCTCTGATAGCAATCTTGACCAGCAAAGGAGTGGCAGATGTACAGGAGATGCTGGGGGAGCCCTATAAAAATATTGCTGTGGGCGATAGGCTGCCTGGCCTGTTCCCGTTATTCCCAGTTACTCCACTGGCCCTTGGTGATGGGACCTTAAGCATCACATACACCTCTATTTCTGGATCTGCTCCAGTGAGAGCCAAGCAACCAGTTCCTAGAGTCTACCTGGAATCTAAGGGTCAGTGAATTGAAGATAAGAAAAATCTGGTGAGAGCCGGCACTGAGAGCCTGAGATGGGTAGTAGTAATGTGATATAAGTGAATATGGAATCTAGGCCATAAAAACGACCTGCTGGTGCATATTGATAGAAACAGCAAAACAATCAAACTTCTTCCGAGAAGGTAAATGATTAGACATGTCAGGTCTAACCTCCATCATACCGTTGGTCTCGGTGGTGCAACCCCTCTTGAAAACACCCAGAATTCCCTGGGATAGAGGTCAAGATCTTACTATTAAGACATAAAAGAACCATCATATAAGGCTCATGAAAGGTCTAATTATTTGCCTTGGGGGGCAATTTCCACTAAAGATAGTAACCTGGATTCAAGATTCTATCCAGGAGACTGACGAAATACTAAAATTATGATGTCTCTGTTCCATTCTAGTGCTTGGAGAGCCTGAAACATAGAAATACCCTTCTATCCATCCCTCAGAGCCCCTCTAGGAGGTCTTGGAATGCAAAAATGACAATATGAAAACTAGCCTAAGAAGAGTATTGTGGAAAAAAAAACCCTGTAACAACATTAGAAATGATTTAACGAGGAAAAAAATAGCGCTAACAGAATGTCCATATGCACAGAGTGTCCAAGGGAACCACATGAGAAGGAGGTACAATAGGGCCCATACACACCCAATTTTTTTATTTTATTTTATATTTTTTTTTACCAAATAGGGCAGGACTTAAACCCTAGACTCCACTGACCGCGGCAGCATGTACACTAACGGCAGCAAATGCAGTAGTAGACCACAGAGTGGCTGGCGCAGCATATGAAGTAGCAGGTGTGGCCGGCGTCAGCACGCATGGTAGGCCGCGGAGTGGCTGGCGGCAGCACGCATGGTAAGCCGCGGAGTGGCCGGCGGCAGCACGCTGAGCAAAAGCTTCTGACCACTGAGAAGTAAATCCTTCCACAACCTCTGCACCACACAAATGGTGCAGACATTATCTATATTGTCCATAGTTGGTGCAGACATCTTCAAGATTCATAGATTACTCTGCAGAGTTCTGTATTTGTAACATATTATTCCGCTCACACATACAGTCACAAAAGAGCCACTCCAGGACACAAGATCCTTAAGCTGCTGTGATTACGCCATTCTAGTGCTTGGAGAGCCTGAAACATAGAAATATGTCAAACATGGTAGGCCGCAGACATTAGTAGTTTAGGAACATCCGCTGCATATGAGAACTTACCAGGACACTCCAGGATAGATCTCAGCTCAATCATCCCATGGACCACCCGATGGGGAAATTAAATCTGGAAACCACTTCCAGAATGGTATGAATGCAGTTAATTCCTGGAGACCACCTCCAGCTCTATAATCTGCATATAACTCTGGGTACACACTTCCAGATCAGACATGTTAAGCGGTTAGTCAGGAGACACCTTCAGCTCTATAACCTGCATATAACTCTGGATACACACTTCCAGATCAGACATGTCAGCCGTTGGTCCAGGAGACACCACACCGGACATGCTTATGGCACTTCATGGTATAGTCTGGAGAGACTTCCAGTTATATAATATCAGGCTTGACAACCATACTGGCCTTCACAGCAGCAGGAGCCTCTGTATGTGTGAGCTTCCTTGTCCTAGACAGAAGAAAAAAACACATCTATCCTGTGGGTGTGCACTCCTTTATAGGAGGTTAATTAGTCTGATTTACTAATCATTTTCTTCTGTCCTAGACGGGAGGAGGGAAACATCAACCCATTGTGTTGTGCTGCCTTTGGACGATAAGGAAAGAAACAATCTATAGCAAGCATGACTTAATTGACTTTAATGGGTTTCCATTTTGTCCAAAAGCCTTTTCATATGCATTCATTGTAATAAGTGTTGAGCAAAGCGTAGCATTCAAAGCAGAATCCGGAAATAAATTTGGATTCGCAATGAATCCGAATTTCCTCCAGATTTGTGGTAACAAATCAGTTTCTACTAAGATGGCAGCTGCACATGTTACAAGTGAAAGTAAGAAGCCCGGTAAAGCGAGATCACCCATAATGCTGTGCAGCCAGCCAATCTGAAGATAGCCATCCTCTGGGATGTCACAGCCCTATAAAACCTTAATCCTGCGTGGTCTCCGCTATTGTCCTGTGAGCTGAACATAGGGAGAGACGTGGCAAGTGCTCATAGGCTGGGGATAGGGTGGCTGAAAATTGGTTTAAAAATGAATATTGGAGAGGGAGAGTGCAGGGAGACTTATTCTGCTTCAGTTTTATTTATTTATTCCTACATTTAGTTATAACTAGCATAAGCACCCGGCTTCGCCCGAGTATATTTCATCTATTTCATTTAATGTTTGTGTTTGTCGTTAAAAGATATCAACACTAACCTCTACAGCACCCCGCCTCCTTAACAGTGACCTCCACAGCCCCCCACCCCTTAACACTGACTCCCCCTACAGTGCCCCATCTCCTTAAAATGGGAACTCCACAGTAGCCCACCCCCTTAACTTTGATCTTCACAGCAGCCTGTCACTTTAACAGTGAGTTCCACAGCACCTCACCCCCTTGACAGTGACCTCCACTTAACTGACCTCTACCATTCCTGGCCCCCTTAACAGTGACCTCACAGTACCCCACTGCCCCTTTAATAGTGGCCTCCACAGTCCCTTAACAGTGACCTCCACAGTGCATGCCCCTTTAACAGTCACTTCCACAGCAGCCTACCCCTTAACAGTAACATTCACAGCACCCTCCCCTTTAACTGTGACCTCCACAGCAGCCTGCCCCTAGGGTGGCCAGAGGCCCGGTTCTAGGCCAGACAGTCCGGCTTTCAGACTCCCTGTGCTCTGTCCTGCGCAGGGCCTGGATGGACACAGGCATGTCATTTTGAACAGCACAGTCGCAAACAGCAGCATTGTGCAGTCTGAGCATGAGCTGCAGGGATAAAGTCACCCTCCCTCTCACCCCTGCTGCTGACAGAAGTTGATTTTTACCTTCTTTTTCTCAATCCTGTTGGCTGCAGAGTGGGAGCGGACGTGGCCGGACTGGGTTGGGGGCGGGGCTCAGTGGAACTGGGGGCAGGTTTTTTAAGTCCTTCTTTTGAGGGTGGCCTGAATTACAAGTTGATGCCATGGTAATTTATGAGAAAACACAGTGGGTGGCAGTGGAAGAAAACATATTTTATCACTACTTATGGGTAAATATGTAAAATTTACATTATATTAGGTAATGATTGATGATGAATTAGTTTAAACATAAGATATATTTATGGCAACCGGAATATCTCTTTAACAGTGTCATCCACCATGCCCTGCCCCTTTAAAGCAGACCTACAGCAGTGAAGAAAAATGGCTGGGTGTGAAACTGTGTGTGTGTGGAGACTAATGGCCTGTGAGCTTCTATTGGCTGATAAGGGTCATGTGACCAGGCTTCTATTGGCTAATGCATTTTTGGAATATCTCAGGAACGGTAAGTCCTGGAGAGCTGAGACCCAGTCTAAAACCTTCCCAGACACCTGATGTACCTGTGTGCCAAATTTCCTGATTGTAAATGTGACGTGCGGATTCCTTTAGCAGACATACACACATACATACATACATACATACACTCACCTTTATATATTAGATCAGCCATAAACTATGATATGTAATTCAATACCAATAAGATGGAATCCTTTATTATTCTGGTGCCAGCATGCCAACCAATACCATCCAGTCTCCATGTCCTAGAAAAGTCAGCAAGATGCAGAGAGAGGTGGAACTGGATGTTCCCAATCAGATATTCTTATTGATATTAGATGATGTGGAAAAGCAGATGGCAGAAGAAGGGCTCTCACCTGTAGGGCAGGAGAACACTGGAGTTGGAGAAGTGGGTATGCCAGAGCTGATTAATATTCTGTGTTTTCTGTCTATAAACATGAGGAGATTGCAGACAAGAACAGCAATAATATGTATATTGTCTTCCAACAAAATGCCACGTGGCCATTATCAATGAAGAGGAACTATACAGTGTGGTTTTCATTATTAAATGAAAGGCACAGCTGCTCTGTGTGGCCATACCCTAAGGTAGAGTAGCCTGGGTATACCTGATTTATAGCAATGCATGATTAATTAATTTATAACAAATCAAATTTCTTAACTAACTTTGGCAAAATTGCTGAATCGAATTTTTCAAAACTTTGCTCATCTCCAATTGTCACCTATTGTGGTGACAGGAAAGTATTGTATTCATCATGTTCCTATTCAGTATAAACAGTGTCAATCAGCTCAGCAAATCCATTTTAACTGTTGTCCCGAATCCAAAAAAAGTCACGGGGTCAACAAATGTGATGGATCAAATCACTTTTGTCCATCCCAAGTTCCCTTGATTTCATATAAAAATTTGATGCATGGAAATATCTTGTACCAATGTCTTACATTATCAAAAATGTAAGTTTTCTCAATTATTTAAGTGAATAAAATGGAAATATAACCAGTAAAAGAACAACAATTAAGATTAATAACTTGAAAACAAAATAATATGAAACAAATTTGGAAAACATAATTATTAATTTAACTTTATGTAACCTTAAAGCAATTATTATAATCTTCTAACATAGCACAAAATGTTCTTAACTAAATTCATTTTCCATCAAAACATATTTTCTGTGATGAAGTTAGTACCTAGACTAACTGCTTTTTTAGTTTATTTAATCTTTTTTCAATTGAATAGTAACTACAAGCATTCAGCACATTTAAAGTTAATATTTAATGATTCAATTATGATTAATTCAGCACTTGGTCTTGCCCATCATAGAGAAATGAAATGATGATGTTAAAAGTTCATTTAAAAAATATCTAGTGCTAAAGCATAAACAAACTACAACATGCAAAAATGTACTTAACTAAGGAATGTATTTTATGAAATGTAATATTTGTATTCAAGAGAGTTACAGTAACCTTGTATGCTGTAAAATCTGAAAGTGTAGTTGTTTTGTTTTGCATGATGCACAGTAAGAGTAGTTATCATATATTCCCATTGATAAAGCCTCCTTTTTTACACTTCACATAAGCAAAAAGATCATAACTAGAAACACTGGGTGCATTGTACAATATATACAAAGCAAGACATTCATCATTGTTGCAGCTTACAGATCAGAACATCAGCTTGTAGATAAATATAACTTCCTAAAATCAAATGTCAATTTTCATTAGTAAACTTGGTAATTTTATATTTTCTTATTCATTTGAGAGGAAGGCTTTCTGCCTTGTCAGTTCTGATAAAAATAAACCATATGCTTTAATGTTCTTTTTTTTTTTTTGGACCTGCATGCAGAACAGCACCGGAGATAAATTGTAAATTCAAAGAACTCAGTGTATTTATTTTGGTTCAATGAACCATAACTGAGCCTACCTCTTGTTTTGGTTGGCAAATATGTAAAAACAAGTATTTAAAAAAATATTTAACTGTACATTTCATGACATCTAAATGTAAAAAGTATTGAAAGAGAGAGAAATTTTCGGATTATTACATAAAAGTAATAAATGGCACAAAGAAGCCACCACATCCAGAGCACATGATATATCAAAGCATTATTATAATAACATATATTATTATACATTATTATTACAGATATATTATTTATTATATCAAAGTAAATCCAAGCAGAACAAAAGGAGGGTGTCTGTGTTATCAGACCTCAATGTATGATCTGTTGCTCATATAAAAGAAGAAATACGCAGCACTCCTGAATGATGAAAAAAGTATAATCACTTTATTCACTAATGTGAACAGATGTAACATTTCAGTCCACTCACATGGTTCTCTGAGAGGACTGAAACATCACATCTGTTCACATGGGTGAATAAAGTGATTATACTTTTTTCATCATTCATTTCTTCTTTCATATTATTTATTATAGTCACAAACACTCCCCTCCCCAGCTAATTGTATACTACTGGTAAAGCGGGAAAATAATATGGTGATGTACATTAGTCCACATTTACAAATGCCATCTAATAGTTTATCACGCCAATCAATCACAAAGCCACACTCTGATAGATTTGGTGCATCTGTAAGTCAGACACCATTCTCACTTGGTTGTCATACTTTGGACCATTATTTTGCACCAGACAACTGTTGCATGACAGTAATAAATTTGGTGTGTTTTTACACCTCGGCAAAACCATGACTCCTTTTCTATACACTTTTGAAAAGTATCTAGCAAGGTACCATCATCTATTCTTTTGTCAGTTATTGTCAGTAATAAATTTGTCAAAATGATATGAACCAAAAATATACAATTTATGGCAGAATTCTGGAGCAAGGACCTTAGTGAACGCAAGCCATTGTTCTACTCTGGGGCTTACATTACCCTATAATCTGTATAAAGACATGGCACACTGACAATAAAGAGGATTATGAAATAATGAGACAATGCGAGAGATTTAACAAAAGTAAAACCGACTAGTTGCCCATAGCAACCAATCAGATTCATCCTTTCATTGAGCTTTGAGTCAGATGGGTTGCTATGGGCAGCAAAGCTAGTTTTCCTTAGCACCAGTGTTGATAAATCTCCACCAATAGCTGTACATCCCTTGATCTTTACAGCATGGGAAAGTGATAATTGTCTTCTCTTAACCCCTTAACACATAATCATGTACATAATCAGAGTTAAAGGGCTGTATAATACAGTAGGCACATGCTGGCAATGAACAAGATCATCATTGAACCTGGTCATTTAACGCCTCAGATGTCGATAGCGACTGTGGCATCTGTAGGGTTAGACAGAGGGAGGGGCTCCCTCTGTCCTCTTATCGAAAACCCCTGCGGTGAAATTGTGTGGCTCCAATTGGTTGCTATGAGAGCCTGGGGCCTTCTGAAGGTTTCCACACCTGTCATAGCTAACTGCCGGAAAAGCCATGCCTAAGGCATCATGCACACGTTCGAAAAAACGGACCCATTCACTTGTATGGGCGACGGACAGGCATCCGTTTTTTCACAGATGCCTGTCCGTTCCGTTTTTCAGATCCTTTTTCACTGGTGCATGTCCCATTTTCATCCGTTTAAACGTGACGGATGGCTCCATTGAACTCTATAGGAGCGTCCGTGAAAACGGATAGAAACGGGTATGTATCCGTTTTCCATCCGTTTTCACGGATAGGTTGCTTGGAGACAAAGAACCAGTCAGAACCAACCTAAACTACTTTGTAACAGTACAGGAGAGTAGGACAGAGGCCAGACAGGAGTTGGAGAGCTAAGTGACAGGATGTCTTTCACTCGCTTGGAGGTAGAGAAATTGATAGGGCTGGTCGAGGGCAAGCCCATGATATGGGACAAGCGCCTGGAAAGCTACCGGGACAACTTGCTCCGCGACCATGCGTGGACATCAATTGCGGAGCAAATGTACCGTGAGGACTGGGCGTCTGCATCATTCAAAACTAAATCCAAATTCAGTAAGTCCTAACATCATTTAGGACATTCCCACTTTTTAAAAAAAAAAAAAACAGATCCGTTTAAATGGATGGAAACGGGTGAAAAACTGATCTGTTTATACGGATGGCAGTCCGTTTTAACGGATGAAAAACGGATGAAAAACGGATTGAAAAATACGGACCGTAAAAACGGAACGGGTGCAGACTGAAAATCCCACAGACTGCAATAGCATTCTGTTGCACTCTATGGGACAAGTGATTAGAATATCCATGTTCAGGTCCCCTAAACTAAAATTACAGTGTAATTTTTTTTAAAAGTTAAAAAAACACAAAAATATAAAAAATTGTAAACAATTAAAAAATAAACATAATTGTTATCACCATGTCCCCAAATGCCCCAACTATAAAAGTATAAAAATATTTTTCCTGCTTAGTGAGAACCAAACCGAACCAAAGTTGCTCTAATTGCCCTGAAAATTAGTATATGACACCCTCTAGGCTCCTAGGACTCATTTATTAAGACCGCCATTTTAGACAGTGCTGGCCTATAGTGTTGAGCGAGCATGCTCGGCCGAACTCGCTGTTGGCCCGAGCATGCCTATGCTCGGGTCCACTCGTTGTTCGGCCAAACACCGAGTGTACTCGAGCGCAATGCTCGAGTCTCTTCCCTGCACTGGAATGTACGCTAATGCGTACAAATTTGTATGCTAATGTGTACGCATTTGTATGCTAATGCGTACGCATTGTGCGCTAATGCGTACAAATTCAGTTAATTAGCATACTTTTATGAGTGAAAGGAGTAAAAGAGGAGAAGTCGCGATTGTGACCTTTTTCTATTAACCAGACACCCTTCCCTCCTCTGTGCCTGGTTTAGTCCCATTGACTAACATTATGCTTGGGTGCTCGGCCGAGCACTCGAGCAACCACTAGTGCTCGGCCAGAGCATACGAGCACAGAGGTGCTCGCTCAACACTACTGGCCTATACATAACTTTGGTGTATCCACTGCCAGCTTCCTGGCTGGCTTAAATTTAGACCATTTTGTACGCCTAAAACAGGCATACAAAATGATAAATGAGAGGCCCACCCACTTCTCTGCCCATGCTATGCCTCCTTTTTTAGAACTGGTGTGAGTGGGGAAAAGTTCCAGATTGAGGGGCAAATAACCTTTGCACCGCAATCTGTGACAAATATACGCCATAAAACTGATGTACTTTATATCAGTTCATAAATGACCACCATCATTTTCCCCTACTCCAACTATCACAGCCCCCATCGCCAGTGCTGTGGCTACAGGTGCCACTATTACCACCACCATCAACATAGCTATGCATGGGGTCTCCAGACTCCTCCCCAAGGTCCTCCTGGGGGCAGCTCAAATGGTGAGGGCTCTCACACAGGTCGTCCACAGGGAAGCTCTTTTGACTATCTGCCATAGGACATGGTGGGATTTTCTTGAAAAAGAAATGTGCCCCACCAGGAAGGGGGAGGGAAGACTGGGAGGACTCTGCTGAAAGCCATCTCTGGGGCTGAAAGAAGGAGGAGAAGGAGGCCCCTGTGACCCCTGCTCCACAGCATGTGTTGGACTCTGAAGTCACCCCCACATCATCTTGCTGCGACTGAGAGGAGGAGTAAGCCATCTAATCCACTATCTCATCCTCTGTCTCCTCAACTATAATGTTGCGCCTTTCCAAAGTCAGCAGTGGAAACTGTGGCCTACTACCATATGGTGCTGCTACTACCCACATTTGGGCTCTGGGTCTTTCATTTGGAACCCTTCCATGGGCCATTAAGAACGAATCTTGTCAAAAATTAAGTGATTATTCGCCAAAGCGAATTTTGGATGATTCGCTCATCTCTAGTTTCAACATAAAAATGGTCGTCCTGGAACCAATTAATATTGTATCTTGAAGGACCACTGTATTTATCATCTACAGTGAAAACATATTCTTATCCAGATATGTAATATTTGACACTTTGGTGGCTTCCATTTGGTCTCTTAGTCTGAGGTCATGAAGCAAAATTTTCTATACTCCTACTTTAGAGTTTTCAATGTTAGAAGCACTGTCCAGCTGCTGAATTGAATAAATTGTAGAAAGATGCTTGTTAGAGCATCATTGCAGAAGACTGTGCAGTTGCAGTCTTTCTCGCACAATTAACAGTTGATACTTTTTTTCTCTGTGGCAAAAAGGAGCCATCACAAGCAAGAGATAACAGTGCCGCCATATTACAAAAATATTGAAATAATATTCTAATATTAGTTAGCTTTTATTATTTACAAATAAACAAAAGCATCATCTCACACTCTGCTATATGGATTTTAAAAGCATGAAACAAACATTTAAGGATTTTATCTACGGATCGGATGCTGGAATATTGTTTATCTTTGATATTATTGTATATTTCTGTCATACCCATTGTATTGTCTCAAAAATATTTGTAAAAAAAAAAGGCAGAAATATTGTCATTGTAACTAAAATTATATGTATTGTTGGTGTATTTTATTCTGTCAAATAGCCACACACATCATGTTCTGTAATATGCACAGGAGACATCTCTTGCACTCAGCACTTTCTGAAATGCTGATAATCAACATTGATTTTTTTTATGCATCAACTGCAATTAAATCAAACATTCCATGAAAGAATAGATCCATAGTTATTATTATAACTGTAAGCAGTATACATTTTTCTGTCAAGACGTACTTTAATTGTGATTGTGTAGCTTTTATTACAGTAAATTATATTTTCAATTCCCATAAATCTGTAAACTTGCTGTAACCTCACTAGGGTTTACATTTCACAATCTTGCAGGTTTGCTAAATTTAAGGTGTGTGGTAAATCATTCTTATTCAGAAACTGATTTGAAGTCATATTTATCCATGGAAAATATTAATTATAGAAATGGTGTAACACTGTATTTCAAACATGTAATTGGTGCATTTCTACAGACAGTGCTTCCTTGTTATACAGCGTTAAACTAAGACAACCTCCATTCATATATGCTATTGGAGTTTCAGCTCCAGACAACAGTTGTTATTTCCAGAGTAGGAAAATGTGTTATTTCATGGCTCTCATTAAAATATCTAATATATTTGAGCACCAAATCCCCTAGAGTATGAGCTCCTTTTTTTTTCTCAGAAGCTCCCTGTTTTGGATAATACAGGAGTATGACTTTTATATGGAGTATTTATAAGGGACTTTCGTCGTTCTGAAACTTGAGATGATAGCTCTGTAGAAAACTGGTAATAAGAATCAAAGCTCCATTCAACTCTATTCAATTCAACGAGCTGCTAGAAGCTAATAAAACTGTGTAGTGCATAGGAGATTCTCAGATGAAACCACTGACATGGAAAAAAAAATAATAATGGCCAATTTGCCAATTTTTGTCACTTCACCTCCCAACAAAAATTTGCATGATTGAAGTTGCACGCACTTCAAAATGGTATCCAGAAAAGTACATATTGCTCCACAAAAATGAGCCCTCTGTACACATAACTACACATTTTTTCAAGGTTTTTATTGAATGAAGGTAACAGGTCAATTTTACAGTATACGGAAGTCTGCTAAAAAATAAATAAATATAACTGTTGCAGAATTGCATTTTTTATCCAATTCCACCCAATTTGGATATTTTTTCCAGCTCCCCACCACATCATATGCAATAGTAAATTAAAGAGGACCTTTCACCACTTTTGACCTGCCTGTTTTAATAGCTTTATGTATTCCCCATGTAATAACAATTCTGGAACATCTATTTTTATGGTTCTATGTCGTATCATTCCTTTATTATTTATACTAGAAGTTATGAATGAATTGCTATTAGCCTTCAGTAAGGGTACAGAGGGGTGGTAACCAGTTGGGGTGTGTATCTGCACATTCTGAAAATGGTAGCACTGATTGGATATAGTGAGTCGCACAACTGGTTGCCACCCCTCTATACCCTTACTGCAGACTGCAAACAATTAATTCATAACTTCTATTAGGAATAATAAAGGAATGGCACACCATAGAGCCTTAAGAATAGATACTCCAGAATTGTTATTACATGGGGAATGCATGAAGCTAGTAAAACAGGCAAATCAGGAGTGGTGAAAGGTCCTCTTTAACGTACATAAAGACAAATGAGCCCTGGGTGCCCCTAGATGAAGGTTTTGCCAAAACACGTGTTGGGGTGTGTGGTTCTCCTACTCTTTTTACAATTGTTCTATTGAATACTATGTTAGGAGGGAGCTATTTATGAGATATTACTAGAATTGTTTTTAGCACTGGCTATTAATAGTGTTGAGCGAACATGTTTGGCCGAATACACTATTCGGCCGAACATGGCGCTGCTCGGGTCCACACGGTATTTGGCCATGCTCGAGTCCCCTACCCGCACGTTAATTAGTCAATTAGCTTGCGAGGAGGTATGGCATTCAGTGTAATGCCAGTAGCCATGTTAGCTACTGGCATTACACTGATTGGCTGGCCGGGAACGCATCATCGGGTGCTATAAAGCACCCGGTGACATGTGACCCGGCCAGTGTTAGACAGGGAGAGCTGCATCAAGGAGGGACAGAGAGTGTAGAGACAGAAGCACGCTAGGCAGGGATACAAAACGATCAGAAAAGACCCAAAAGCCCTTTTAAGGGCTATTATATCTGGCACAAACTTTTTTTCTCATATTTTAGTACTTTGAAGGTGTTGAAAATAGCGCTAGTCGGCCTGCCATTAACGCCACAAGCGCTGCTGCAGCAAGGAGGGACATACGCTGTAGGGAGAGAAGCACGCTAGGCAGGGATAGAAAATGCTCAAAGAAGACCCAAAAGCCCTTGTAAGGGCTATTATATCTGTCACAAACCTTTATTTACTGACATTTGAGGACTTACAGTGTATTACAACCGTTCAAAAGTCTCTGTAGCTGACATCCATATTTAATACCGTTCATTTAGGCCGTAGTTCCTCATATGCTGCTGCAGTTCAATTTTCCCTAGGAGGGAATTAAACAATAGGGATAGTATTTGGGTAGGTAGAAAGATTGTTGCTGTTCCAAAAAGACCAAAGTCCATTGTGAAATACGTCTTCTTTTTTTTATTTTTTTGGGTGGCAAAAAACCCCCAGGTGTGCTCTGCCAGTAACATTAGGTGCACATCGTATTACAACCGTTCAAAAGTCTATGTAGCTGACATCTATATTTAATACCGTTCATTTAGGCCGCAGTTCCTCATTTACTGCTGCAGTTCAATTTTCCCTAAGAGGGAATTAAACAATAGGGATAGTATTTGGGTAGGTAGAAAGATTGTCGCTGTTCTAAAAAGACCAAAGTCCATTGTGAAATACGTTTTTTTATTTTTTTGGGTGGCAAAAAAACCCCCAGGTGTGCTCTGCCAGTAACACTAGGTGCACAGCGTATTACAACCGTTCAAAAGTCTCTGTAGCTGACATCCATATTTAATACCGTTCATTTAGGCCGCAGTTCCTCATTTGCTGCTGCTCTGTAACGTTACCGCATTCAAAATATTGGACATTCGTTTACATTTTCTGATCATACAGTTAATAAAAATCTGCAGTACTGTAGTTGTGACCAAGTTGCATATATACTATACAATATGCGCAAGGCGAGCACTAAGTGACGGGGAAGTGGGCGTGCTACTGATGGTGAACGCAGAGGCCATGGCTCTGGGCGCGGTGAAATTTCGCAGTGAGCCCAAGAAACAAAGTCGTCCAAAACTCCTAGCTTCATGTCACAGTTTGCAGGGCGGCGCAAGACGCAACTCTTGTCGCCACAGCAGTGTGAGCAGGTAGTCGGTAGGATTTCAGCTGATAATGCTTCCAGTCGGTTCAGCACCACCCCCTCTTCCACAAAGTCCAGTCTCAGTAGCCAAGAGTCTGGGCAATTGCATCCTCATCCTGATCCTCCTTCCTCCCACCATGCAGAGTCTGGGCAAAGAAGAGATCCCACATTGGGATATTCCAAGGAGCTTTTTTCATCACCGTCCCTTGGCTTGGGCCTCTCACCAAGGCCGCTTGAAGTGGGACATGAGGAGATATTGTGCCCTGATTCCCAACCTATTGAGCAAACACAGTCTGAAGACGATGACGGTGGGAAACGACAAGTATTTTCTCCTGAGGTGGATGATGATGATGAGACACAGTTGCCAATAAGACAAGGGCAATTAGTGTCTCAAGAGGTTGTGGATGAGGATGAGACGCAGTTAAGTCAGGTTCTTGTTAGTTCACCATATCAGGAGGAGGAGCAGAGTGAGGATGTGGAAGAGGAGGTGGTGGATGACAAAATAGATGACCCAACCTGGGAAGGTGGCAAGCCGAGCGAGGACAGCAGTACTGAGAGGAAGGGATCTACAGCAGCGCAACAGGCTAGAAGAGGCAGTGGGGTGGAAAAAGGGAGAAGGCAGGCCACGACAACCAGGCCTGCAACTGTTCCCCGGAGCAGCCCCTTGCGGCCAGCTACCTTGCCAAGGGTTAGGTGTTCCGCAGTCTGGCGGTTTCATGAGGAAAGTGCTGACGATAAACGGATTGTAATTTGTAACCTGTGCTGTACCAAGATGAGCAGGGATGTAAACACCAGCAACCTGACCACCACCAGCATGATCCGACACATGTCAGCAAAGCACCCTAAAAGGTGGGCTGAATGCCTGGGTCCACGATCTGTGTCTGCAGGTCACACCACTGCCTACTCTTTCCCTCTGTTACGTGCTGTACAAGACGCAGGCCCAGATGCCTCCTGCCCTGCACCTGGACCTTCGCAGGAAACATCAGCCAGCACGTCCACTTTAATGTCCCAGCGCAGCGTTTAAATATCCTTACCGCAGGCATTTGAACGCAAACGCAGATACCCTGCCACCCACCCACAGGCCATAGATCTAAACGCGCAACTTTCCAAGTTGCTGGCCCTGTAAATGTTGCTGTTTAGGCTGGTGGACAACGAGGCCTTTCGCAGCCTGATGGCGGCGGCTGTCCCTCGTTACGCAGTCCCCAGCCGCCACTATTTTTCCCGGTGTGCCGCCTCTGCCTTACACCAGCATGTGTCCAGAAACATAACCCGTGCCCTGACCAACGCAGTTACTGGCAAGGTCCACTTAACAACTGACACATGGACAAGCGCTTCTGGCCAGGGACGCTACATCTCCCTGACGGCACACTGGGTGAATGTTGTGGAGGCTGGGAGCAAGTCGTCCCCTCCTTCTCTTCCTCCACCTCCTCCTCCACTTCTTCCCAAGCATAATTGCCATCTTGCAGCACCACTCAGACTTCTGTCAGTAGCTGGAAGCAGTGTAGCTCCCACATATACCATGCCTGGCCCATGTATTCAACTTAGTGGTTCAGCGGTTTCTGAAAACCTATCCCAATTTGCCTCAGCTACTGGTGAAGGTGCGTCGCCTGTGTGCCCATTTCCGCACGTCAACAATAGCTTCAGCCGGCCTGGCAACGCTGCAGCAGCTCTTGCGGTTGCCGGCTCACCGACTGCTGTGCGACCTGACTACGCGATGGAATTCCACCTCACACATGTTGAGCAGGCTTTGTAAGCAGCAGAGAGCAGTAGTAGAATACCAGCTGAACCATGGTCGGTGCCTTTCTAGTCAGCTTCCGCACATCACAAGCGATGAGTGGGCATTGATGTCTGACCTCTGTGAGGTGTTACGCAACTTTGATGAATCTAAACAGATGCTGAGCAGCGATAATGCCATTATCAGCGTAACCATCCCACTTCTGTGTCTCCTAAAAATCTCACTGCTCACAATAAAGGCCGATGCTCTGCGTGTGGAAGAGGTGGAAATGGGGGAAGACCCTTCACAGGGTGATAGCCAGAGCACCATCGATTCGTCTTCTCAGCGCCAATTAGAGAAGGAGGAGGAGGAGACGGTGGCCACCGCTACACAGGGTAGGCATACCACGTTTACACCATCTCTTCGGCGTGGATGGGCTGAAGAGGATGAGGATGATATTGAGAGTCATGCTCCTGGTGGGGAGAGCGAAGCCTTGTCTGTGTGGCACATATGGCTGACTTCATGCTAGGCTGCCTTTCCCGTGACCTGCGCGTTATATGCATATTAGGCAACACAGATTACTGGTTGTTCACCCTTCTCAACTCCCGCTACAAAGAGAACTTCCCATCTCTCATTCCTGTGGTGGAGAGGACAAGTAAAATGTTGAAATACCAGAAGGCCCTTGTCGAAAAATTGCTCCACAAATTTCCATCTGACAACGCTGGTGGCAGAGTACGTAGTTCCTTGGCCACCCAAGGAGGGGAGACAAGGGGAGCACACAGCAGTTCCAACAAAGGCAAGGCGACACTCTCCAAGGCCTGGGACAGTTTTATGACACCCCACCAGCAGCCTCACCCTGATGAGCGGCCTAGTGTGACAAGGAGTGAAAAGTTTTGGAAGATGGTAAAGGATTATGTAGCTGACCGTGTCAACATCCTCAGCGATCCCTCTGTGCTGTATAATTATTGGGTGTCTAAGCTGGACACGTGGCACGAACTGGCGCTCTATGCCTTGGAGGTGCTGGCCTACCCTGCAGCCAGCGTTTTGTCTGAGCAGGTATTTAGTGCCACTGGGGGCATAATTACTGATAAGCGCATCCGTCCTGTCAACTGACAATGCTGAC